>JRHT02000042.1:21404-104530 GCA_011800875.2 Suillus brevipes Sb2 | reverse complement strand
GTGCGTACTCATCCGCGGTCAAACTCTGTCTCGTCTCCAAAGCCGTCAGACGCGCGGTGCTTCCCGAACTCCTGCACACCATATTGTTGTCGAGATCTCAAAGAATGAGATTGTTCATGCAAGCTCTGCTCATGCAAGAAGAATACAAGAAGGCAAACAGCGACCTCCAATATCAGTACGCATCCCGTGTGCGCAAGATGTGGATTGGAGACGATGGTAGCGATCCCAGGCTCCCACCGGATCACTTGGAATATGCACTGCAGCCGTCTAAGAATCCACATTTCATCAGCCTCTTATCTCCGATAATGCTTGCTGCGCCATCCCTTGCCTTCAACAGGACAACTAGTATCGGCCTTTTCATGAAGTGCCTCGAGCATGCATGGAAGTTCCGTCCAGCCACACCTGTTGACGAAGAACATTCCCGGCTCCCCTGGAACACTAAATCACTCGCACTATTTGGGGGGCACCCCATCGACACACAGTGGACCGAGCTTACAAACACTCCCCAGGGAGCTGCCTTCCTTGCTTCGATCTGTCAACTCGTGTCCCCCAAATACCTATCCCGCGACTACCTATGGGTTTCTTTAGCTAAAGATTACCCCCTGCCCCAGTGGGTGGGCACCGTTCCATTGGCTGCTTTCAAGAGCCTGAAAACAGTCATATCACCGTACCAGCCCATCATACCCCCAGTCAGTTTCTCTGAGCTGCAGAGCACGGGCTATGATATGCATCTGCAGGTGCTGACTTTGCCTGCAACGTTGCTGAGGGCCCAGACCGGCATTCCCAAGGCGATGAAGGGATTTGTTGATGTTCTTCCTGGACAGAAGTTTATTCGAAAAGATGATACTTCTTTGAAAGTGTCCTATCTTACAGTACGCTGGCATCGTCTTTCGGGGTGGGAGAGAATTTGGGCCTGTACCTTATGAAGTGAAGTAGGGATGTTATGATAGATATTGTAGATTCTCGAGTACCACCACTGACCAGCCTGGTGACCTCTCTGTACATGCTGGCATGGGCATTTATCAGCACCCAATGGATGTTCTTATCAATTCAATCGTGCGCTTTGTTCACCGTCTATCAGTGTCCCCTGTTCACTTGATAAGGCACAAGGCGACGAAGTGCTCTCACTGCAATCTCTCACCGCGTGCATGTTTCGTTTCGTTTCAACAACGTTATACCTCCACAGAATACCTGTGAACAATATTCACTAACAGCTCTGTATGTATCTTCGCCCTTCGAGTTTGCCAAATCAAGTATGATTTCATCCAACATTTCGAGACAAGTACTTAACCTTCAAACATAAATCTCATACCGCACCTTTCTTCCTATCTCCCCGATGCATAAAGTCATAATACGCATTCCCCGGCTCAACACCCAAAATGCCTTGCACACCCAAAGCTTTCTGTCCAGCTCGCATAATTCCCTGACACTCCCCACTTTGTTCATCATGCCTTGGGGTACGGAACACTTGCTCTTGCTCACGCGATGCAGGTGGTAATCTGTGCTTCTTAGGTATGCAGCTTCCATGGTCATGTCCTTTACTTATGGAAAAACCACTCCGACTTCGTACACAGACCCTGAAATCGTTACTGTCAATAAGTGCATTCGCCGTTTTGGTCGAGCCATGCCGGGAGCGTACCTTGTGGATACATATCCAATCTTGCTCTTGCCGGATGGCACTCGTATCACGTCTGGTTCTTCTAATACTACTATCAGACTGTGAGATGCAGCGACGGGGCAGCCAGTTGGTTAGTTGGGTTTACTCAGTGTCTTCCCATTGGACAACACTGTCTGCAGGGCTGTGGGATGCAATGACGAAGCAGTTGTTGCAGCCGTGTGCCTAGTGATTAGATGGGGCGATCTGATCACCGGCTCTTCAAGTTGTTCTGGGTGACACCCACTTTCTCGGCACCTGTTTTATAGCCCTATGACTGCATTAGTGATGCCTCGAGGAAGTCCAAAGCTCAATCTGAGTCACCTGGCAGATGGATAGCACCGACGAAAGTTAGAGAGGACTGAGTTTCCTTAAAGCCTTTTCCGTCCCTTGCACTTACTGAAATCGACACCTGCAGACCTTGACGATGATGATCGTATTCCGATAAATGTTCTATTGTGGCAAATGATACAACCTGAATGTCATACCGAGTGTGTACAATGGATGATACTTTACCCCAGCATCCCGTCTGAGATTGTCCGAACGAAAGACAAGCCGAGAAGCCGACTGCATGACACTATTCATAAGAACATGTATTCCGGATGAGAGTTTTTCGGCGTTGTTACTAAGCCCGTGTAGTCGACGTACTTGGGAGAGTGGTCGAACGAAGAAAGACGGCGAAATGAAATGTGCTGAGAAGGTGTGAGAGGACTGCGAAAATACAATGATCAGTGCCAATAACTGATCTTGTTATTGCTGTTCTGTCAGATCTTGTGGAGCACGAGTATCAAGAGTCAAGACACACCATAAACCTTATTTACAAATTCTATATACCAATCTACAGCATGGTGAGGGATCGCGAGACCTAAGACCAGGTGTGATACTAATTTGATGTCTCAGTAGGGTCGAGGATTGGGTCTATGCATTCTGTGGCTGATAACATAACAATGGGATGTCGATGCAGACGAGTTATGTGGTTTGGTAGGTGTCCGCATTGAATACTTCAGAGTGTCCCAAGAATGGGACGAGGAAGGGTGGTTTTCGTGCTGTCTTCATTGAATGTCGAAAACAACTGAGTAAAACTGAAAAACGAGCGAGCAATGAAGTAAGGTAAATGCTAGAGACCGAATGTACAGCATATCCGGACCATCCACGCGGGTGGGAAGTAAAGTGACGCCTGAACACAGGAACTTGCTGTAAGAGGCTGTGAATTGATAAGAAAGCACCTATTGCATGACAGCTATACTCACCTCGAAGAATTTCTCCCTCTCTATCATTGTTGGGTTCGTTGTCATATCGATTCTTCCACCGCGGATGAACTGACAATCAACGTTAAGCCAACAGCACATAAGGAGAGCTCAGATAGGTCCATACCAAGGATACCCTGCCTGAGCTTGACCGTTTCACTCATTTGCTCCGGGAGACAGCCATGTCTTCTGCATCGCTGAAGGTAGCCACTACAAAATTGATCCTGGCACCATCGATGATTTTGAAAGGCCATGAGCGATATATTGGATCCATATCGTATTTTCCCGACGACCAGCGAATGATCAGCGTATCCAGTGATAAGACCGCTCGGCAGTGGAATTCGAAGGAGGGCAAGGAGATTGAGGAAGTGCGGGATGTTTGTGAGGGGTGGGTATGTGCAGTGGCGGTATCAAGGGATAGTCGATGGGTTGTGACTGCTGGTGGAGATTTCGATCGAGTGGAGCTGAAAGTCTGTGAGGTTGAGACGGGGACTACGAAAAAACTTCATGGCCACTTAGGTGCGATCAACTGCATTGATATCTCCGCGGACAACACGTTGCTGGCGAGCGGGTCATGGGATAAAACAGCGCGGATATTGAACTTGGAGACTGGCAAACTCGTGGCTGGTCCGTTCGAGTGCGAAGATTGGGTGGGTTCAGTTCGATTCTCAACAGACTCGAAAAAGCTTGCAGTCGAGATGTGGGGGGGGAAGTGTTTAGAGGTCTGGGATATCCAATCACAGAAATTGGTTAAGAGGATCGGGTATGGATCTGGAGGATCCCATCAGCGAACCAGTGAACAGGCTAGAATGTCATAGTTAACTATATATAGCTAGCAATTACCACAATGTCCGCAAATCTGGTGGGGGGGTTTACTTTACCTTGTGAGGGCAAGATGAAATTTTAAGTCAACCAGCCACGGTGTCTTACCCTCGATGCTCTGGTTTATATGTGCACTGGTCTATGGACGAAAGAAGCGACACGAGCCCGACACCAAACACTAATGTCTACGCTCACATGGGTGTAATTCACTTGCGCAATGCTGAAAACCTTAAAAACACGTTTTACATGACCGAGTGCAGCTTAAAATGACACGAGCCGATGAATTGAATTTTGGATCATAATGGTGGAGGCAAATAGGTAAGGTCCCCGCTGACATCGGTGTTATGCCATTGCGCAATGCTGAAAATTGAAAAATCATGTCTTGCATGAAAGAGTGCACCTTTAATGTGGCACTTGAAGCTTTAAATCGATCGGTTTGTGATTCCTGATTCTCGCATTCAAAGCACAGCTGGACCGTCAAAAACTAAATATTTCAAGTGGTGTATTGGATGAGATATTGCTATGCTGCGCAATACTTTCGATTTAGTGCCAAACTCAACACACTGCAATAAAATTCATTCGCCGGTAAAGCCTCTGGGAATTGATATCATCGCACTTGATCCACGAGTTGATTTTGCCGAGCAAGTTGGAGCATGCTGATCAGCTTTGGCAAAGACATAAAATGCGTGCGACTGATGTTACGATTTCAACGAATTGGCGGGCGCACAATGATTCATGACGTTGACACTGTAGAGTAGGACTGCAGAATTTCAAGATGATCATGAAGCATGTCTATTGTCGAATTTAGCACTCACACTGGGTTGTTGCTCAGACTGCAGAATTTCAAGATGATCATGAAGCATGTCTATTGTCGAATTTAGCACTCACACTGGGTTGTTGCTCAGACTGGGAGAATTTTCAGTAAATTACAAATGTCCATCGTGGGTACAAGTGATACCAAGTCCGGAATATTTTGCGCTGATTCCGCAACCTACTGAACTGTATTTTCACGTTCCAATGATCGTCACAGTCTCTTCACTCACCCGATGCACTTCTTCTTCTCGAGTATATCAACCAAAATGATTCAGTTTCAGGTTGTTGTTGACCTCCTCGGCCAAGGGCATTGCCTTTACACGTGGAACATCGCTGTTTTGGCGTGGTCTATACGCAGTGATATAAAGCTAGAATTTCCTTCGCTTGGGCAGTATCGTACATTTTAATGAGTCTCATGCAAGTCAGCATGTTTGATGGCACGAGATTTCGGATTGTCAATCAATCCTGTCCAGTCAGAGACCGTGAATGACCTCCTTAACGAAAGGAATCATAATTAGAAACCCTTTCATAGCTCATCGCGAAGCCATATAGCATATTTTCATTCGCGCAGTTGTCGCAATGGTTGAATAATTGAACGTTTCCTTGTCGCTTGGGCAGCAATGTATATTATGATAAATCGCGTAGTAGAGGCAAGTTGAACGGTACGATATGCTAGACTGCCAACCCAACCTTTCAGTCAGAAGCTGTGCATGACCTCCTTGACGACAAACATTTTAGATGTAGCCGTTTTTGTGGCCGATCGCGAAGCTACATAGCATTTTTCTGTTGGCGTAATAATCACTATGGTTGGATACATGGGAAATTCCCTCGTCAATTGGCAGCATCGCACGGTAGGAAAAAACCAGTAGTGATTAACAGGTGTGACGGTAAGAAATGCATCTGACAATCATCCTTCAATTGACTCGGTATTTCAAAAATTGATTCATTAATGTAGCTGCAACTATACGGTATTTGTAGACATGGTATAGAATTAGTAGTACGTGCAATTGACTATAATGAGTGGACGGTCAAAGGAAGAGGAATGGCAGACGGAGAACAGCGGTTGAGAGGGGAGGACAATTTATCAGTCCGAGTCAAAAACGGCATCCTCCAGCTTCTTCCTCTGTTCGGCCAGTGCATTGACAGACATTTGGGACACAACGTCTGGCGTTAGGTCCTCACAATGACTTGTTCCAAAAATTTTTCTATACACTGATGTCAGTTATCCGATTATCATCTGAAGACGCGAAGTACTTACCTGGTCCACCATTCGAGAAGCTTATCCACCTTGCGTCTCGTGGCAGGGCCAGGGGCATCCTCGAAAAAGTCCACGGTATTGTTCCAAAATACTTCATAGTCGAAGTCGCCGTCCACGGTGCGCCAGGATGAGACACTTGATAAAGCGAAACGAACCTGTAACTCAAACGTTAGATTCTGGACATGAAAACCACAAAATTGCGCACTTGACAGACGACATACGCGATAGCACGAGGTGTGACTTTCCTCATATTGATTATGGAGGCGACACATGTCTTGACCTTCGTCTGTTCAGATCTCCGGCGGGCACGCCTGTTGTTCTCAAGAATATCGGCTCCATCACCATCACCTTCAGCTTCCCTCGCGGAGGAAGGTGATGTGAAAATGGCCTTGAAAGCCTGGAATGTAATGAGTAAAAAAGTAGATGACTATGCTGAGACCAAACCGCTGACAAGAACTAGAAGTTTCGACTTGAGGAAACCTTCCTCAAGATCGTCCGGGTTGCATTTATAGCCCTCGTATACGAGCAGCGGCCAGGAATTTTCAGATACAATGTATTCTGACGTTCTGTCGCGAATGCCAGCCTTGACGCTGCACCAGCATTAATATCTGTGAGTCGAAAAGGGTTGACACTTACCTGCTTTTCTCCCAGTCCCACTCAGCAGGGCAGAGAAGCTTCCCACATATATCACTCGTGAAGCCGCGTGAATGCTTTTCATTTGGCTTTATCAGAGGGGACGGACAAAATTCTTGGTTAACCCAGGCGGCGACAAGCTCCTTGAGACTGGAGGTATCGTCACCACGGGCTGCATCCGCTCCTCTCTTCAGCTATAAGATAATTAGCATGTAGCATGTAAATTTCAATGACTGCGCGCCTTCTTCAACATGTCTTCTGAATCTTCTTGGTCAAGCTCCCCGAGCTTTCCATGCATCCATGGCAGCACCCGCGCGAGCTCAATATAGCCACGCTGTAAGCGATCTTGTCTGTGTCATAGAATTAGAATGATCGTATTAAAGGAACCGACGACTTACTCCGTGGTTGATTCCACCGACGCGTGGAACTCGTACCTGCGATCGTTCTCGGCGATCAAATCTTCCAAGCTATGGTAGAGGACAACGAGTCGACGGATGGCCCTTCCTTGTGCAACGTAGAAGGTCGTCTTCCTTCAAAATAAAATAAAATCAGCATTAGTGTAAGCGTAGTGAGCAGCATCATTGCATACTAACCTCTGCTTGCCTCTCCTCTCTTGCTTCATCGTCTCAAGTTCGTCTTCTAAAACAGCAATACGACATTTAGCCCTTGCCTTGGAAGAGGTGGGCAAGGCTTTAGACGGATCTGCTTGTGCCAAAAGTCGACCTCCTGAGTAGTCCGCCTCATCATCAGACGAGGACTCGGCCGCTGGTTCATGAGAGTCGCCGCGTCGAGGGGATGACATGCCGAGGTAGAGTGGAAGGTGATAAAGAAAGGACCTGGTAGGCGAGGTGAATTAAAAGGGGAGGTAAAGGAAATAGTATGAAGTGTGATGAAAGAGCGAGGTAAAGTGAGACGGAAGAAACAGAGTCAATAGAGAGTTATGATAGAGAATTGCAAGACATCGCGCCTTTAAATGTTCACAAGCCTGATGTAAGCCAGTGTACGGAATGCTCTTCCCAAAAAGTTGAATTACCATAATTGTCAGTGCGGGAAACAAGTTTTCGGGAGGGTTCGCCACTCGAAAACTATGGCGCATAGTATAAAGCCGACTCCGTGGCTTGGCCTTGAAAAAAGAATTGAATACAATCATAAGTTTATACTGATAAGCAGCAACA
This sequence comes from Suillus brevipes Sb2, assembly GCA_011800875.2. NCBI lineage: Eukaryota > Fungi > Basidiomycota > Agaricomycetes > Boletales > Suillaceae > Suillus > Suillus brevipes. The sequence continues at coordinate 96,928 of JRHT02000042.1, read as the reverse complement.
AATTCGGATACCTACAAAGGCAACTTGAAGGGGGTCGCGATGAAAGTCAGATTTGCCACTTAGTACCTTCGGGATGGAGTGCTCTGGAAGTACTCGATATCCTGATCAGCAACGACGTGGTCGTGGATGAGGTCGCTGAAGGTTCAACAAGTCAGCTGAGGGTGCAGCTGACAACTGTTGGGTCTGACTGCCTAGCTGCTATGTCTGCATAGACAATGTCCGACCCTAAAGGGTTTCTGGTCCAGGCTCAGAACTCAGAGAGAGAAAATATCACAAATCACTCCTAGGGACTCAGAGTGGTAGCAGGTGAAGAATTGCATGATTATGTAAGCATCAAAAATGCGAACATAAGAAAGGTAACAAACAGTATCTACAAGCCTAGTCAAATATGAGTCTCTACATCGCGCACCGTCACCATCAAAATCAACGAGTAACCTAGAATACGAAATATCATGATAGAGAAGATTAACCATCGAACCCAAAACATCAATTGAAAAACTTACTACAAGTCCGCATCGTGGTACCGATTGTTTTGTCGCCTTCAAGCTATACTAGGAGATCCATGTCCTTCTTGCTTATCAGTGCCTGCGACAACCTGAAAACAAATTATCATCGCCGTTTGTATGCGGTCTTCTACGAGCCACACTGAGAGCTGCTTCTGCAAGTGGGAGTTCCAAGTTTCAGCAAGCAGTACTATTTGGTGATGGCGTGGAACGGAGAGTCAGGCACAGAGATTGAGCAGAAGCGAATGCGTACTAGTGACTGATCCAATCTATGACAACTTGAAACATCTTGCACGAAGAATATTGTACATGCCCGTCATGAACAGAGGCCCGGGACATCATCATGATGATCTGGCGGCACTGCACGAGATTACTACACAGCCAGATGTATCAAGGCGTCAGCGTGCCCGCCCCAGGACCGCCAATAGCTTATTCACACTCACTTATCCTAGCAATTGCTCGAGCTGGGTGTTCAAGTTCGGATTGCGCTTTTTCAAAGGATCACTTTCAAAGCAACCTGCCAGTGAGTGAAATCAGTTGACGTGCAAGAAAGCGACGGTTGCCTTCCGAATAAGGAAGCTTACTTCATATCACGTGTTATTTGACAGCGTGACGACGCGATCTCCGCAAGGTAATTTTCCATAAAAGCTATGTGATGGTCAGAAAACTAGTGTGATTTCGCATACGAAGTAACGAGTGACAAATATCCGAAACCAAGACCCGACGAACATGTCACTAAGTACATCTGAAACTACTACTAGCACTCCACATCCGAGTCGTCGTCCGGCCAATCTATGTAACTGTCCATCGCGGCGGCAGCCAGTGCCAATGACCTAGATTCCTCTGCGTGTTCAAGTTGGGAAGCCGCCCTGGCAGCCGCGACAACAGCTTGCGAAATATGGTACCACTCGTCATCCGTACTACAGCCGTCACCGTGACTAGGCGACAATTCCGACCCATTGACTGTTTCATCAATTCTGTCTGGGACGACTGTCATGCCGTTTACCACGACGAACGGAGTTTCCAAGCGGGAGTCTCCCCACATCATAACTGCTTGGTTGGCATCCGAGTCCAATGGAGAGAGCCCGCCGGCATCATACACTTCATCTGGTACAGTTGTACCCTCTGACTCTTGCTGTTGCGCAGAATTGCGAGCCGGAGTCGTGTCGTCCGACGATGTGATTACAGGGGAGTGCGGGGGAAGGTTGGCCTGGGGGTACTGGGACAGCTCGGTGTTTTCAGCGACTGTGCCAATGTCACGATGGTCTGGACCTGTCACAGTGGTGCGGCCCATTGCAAGACTGTTATGTTCGTCGAAAGTTACAAAACGGCCACGGCCAACTATAGCGGCGGCAGCGGCTAGTAAGCTTGGCTCAGCAGAAATCCAAAAACATTGCACTTACGTTCACCGCCACCACGACCGCCAGTAATTGACTCAATCCCAGTGGGATTTGCAACTGGAAAGTGGTGATGAACGAATCGCCCACTGGTAAGCCTGATGCCCGTCTGAAGCTGTGCGCGGAGTGCCTGTGGTGGGGTGTAAAACCGATATCGCAACTGGATTGGTTTCACGGTGTCTACGAGGTCAGAAAGTGTAGCAATCAGCATTTAATTCCATTTGGATGATGAAAAAATGTCTACCCATCGCAGATCGACTTCACTGGCAGTGGTGGCAGGCGCAACAAGTCCAATCGGAGTGGTGGCTTGACTCGAGTCGAACACGAACCCTCATGACTAAATTCTGCGGTAATGGCCGCACTGCCGCAAGCCATGAGGGTGATATAATGGTAAATACACGGTTCAGTATGAGTCACGTACCATCTTGTGACAGTGCTACTCGATTCCGGAGTCCGAGTCCAACTTGAAGTCCGAGTCTCACTCGCGAATCAGCCGCCGCCTGCCGTGACTTGGAGGGCATCGATCTAATAGTAGTAAGTAGTAGGCGTCGCTTAATACTCCTTACTACTAGGAGAAACGGTCACGGCACGGTCTTCTGTGCTAATCAACGATGATAACGCACCCTGACTCGGACTGTGGCAGTCACTACTACTAATACTAGTAGCCAGCATTTCAAGTTGAAATGGCGGTACTACCGTGACTAGTAGCCCAACCCGCTTGCCGCATATCCGGAAGTGACAGAGTACTTGATAGGAAATCGAAAGATCGCCACAGAGGGCCCGGGAGAGATGGATCTGGCGACAGCCTGAGTGGTAGCGGTAGTACTCATGTAGTAGTGATGGAAGACTCGAAGACGCTTCAAGCTTTGACTCGGAGTCGATGACGGAGTCCGCGCTCGTGACTTCTTGTTTACAACAGACTCCGCGAATTTGAAATTAATCTTTGCAAGTGGCGGCAACTCGAGGACACGATGGCCAACGAATAACGACGTAAATATTCAAGTGACGACAATAACTGATTTTCTTTGCAGCGACTACTAGTATAGTACTAGCCAGCTGAGTACTACTACCTTCCCTGACCCCCGGGCCACACGTGCTGCGGTACTAGAATGATCCCCAAACTAACACGACAATTTGACCACAGTATATATACATCATGACCCTCAACTCACTGGCACCCGAGGCTAGTTTGCGAGGCAGAACGGTTTTGCTGCGTCGTGCTTTTCAAGCCGCCGCCGCGGCTGGGCCCGCTATCAACTTTGGGCGATAGATAATTCGCTCAAATCTACTAATTCGTAAGTCTCCCAAATCATCACGAACTAAATAAGTGATACTACCGGTACTTCAAGTCAACTTCAACAGTTTACATTGTAAATCGACTATAAAACCAATCCGAGGCCAACTTGACTCGGACTCGGAACTCCGTGACAACCCCTATTGGAAAAATAATTAACCCTAAATAAAGAGTCCACTTTTGGAACCCTAGCCAAACCCTAGCTGTGGCATTTCCCGAGATTTCTTATCACGGAACATCTATCTCCAAAGTGACCTCAAACCTCTGCCACTCACTCACTCACCCATCTTCCCACTACACCATTGCACAGCCATGACTACTATGACTGTGGCCAGCACTGGCTCTATTACTGAGCTTTACAAACCATATCCAAGCAGAAACAACTCTACTCTACCTCGAACACTTCCTGTGAAACCCACTGGGAGTGTTCCAAAACCACCAGTTTTACAATTGAGTAAAACTGAGTGTGCAGCAGGTCGAAAGACATCCTCAACCCCTCTTCAAGAGGTTCACAAGACCTCTGAGTCCGTGAACATCATCACAACAAACTCCAGTCTGAAACCTTTATATGATGACTCGGAGGACTCAGATGATGATTGTGATGATGATGCTGATAGTCTCAAACAGTCCCTGCATTATCATCATCTTACCTCCAGTATGTTCCATGAGAAGCAAGGAAATAAACTTATTCTAATCAATATCGAAGATGGCCTAAATGTTTTGAAAGAATTAACTAAACTACCTCCAGAGACGGGCCGCACCATGGTGTGTACTAGTACTCTGGTCAATTGAATTGATGATTCCCATGCTTACCAAATATCTAGGAATTCCATGGCATCGAGGCGCGGGAATACGAGGCGATAGAAGAGGTGTTAGCGGAGACGGGCCGGGTATCCAAGCCCAGGTGCGTTAAATGAATCTTCTTTCCGTGTTTGGCAAATAAGCTTACTTGGACAGGCTGACTTACGATTATAACACGAACTCTCTCCTTGTCGAGATGCCCAGTGCAATTCATGAAGCGCCCTTTGACTGTCTCAAACTGTCTCTAGGGCAGTCGATCTCCGCAATGCCCTATGACGAAGATCTTATATTTCCAATGATTCACATGAACTCATCGTTGAGCGTCAAACGAAAATCAGTGACACCTGATATCTGTATCACGGTCACAGCAGCAAGTGGACCTACCAGGATCGTCTTGGTCCCATTCATCGGGGAGTGCGCTTGTTCTGAAGACAAATCTCATGCCATCCGTAAACTTAAAAACACTATCGCTGCCCATCCGCACATCAAGATGGCCATCCTCGGGCTAGTTCGCGAAGCGCAACCCTTCAAGAGTCCCGATTCGGATTCTGTCGCGTCGCAAACCTTGAGCACACTCGACGAACCACTTCCGCTCGAGGAGTTCATCACCGAGCGCTTCCCACCTTGCACACCCATCATGATCGCTAATCATAACTGGTGTCATATCAGTTCAGTAGAGTTTTTTGTTTGGGTCAAGGGAGAAGATGAAAGCATTCTCGACCTTGATAATGAGGACGCTGAGCATATGGCATGCGGAGTACGTGTACATCATCATACGAAGTACCCGACTGAATCCCCGATGACGATCTAGACGTTATTGCCGGACGTTAACTTGGACGCCGTCAAATCTATGTTGAAGCGTGGTTTGGGAAAGATCAGGGATAGCTTCGTTGAATTCTCCAAGCAGCTGGACCCCGACGCTGATTGCACCGAGCTCGAAGAAGACGCCATCGCGTTTCGCATCAGGTGGAAAGATTACCTTATAGCATTGAATAACGCCGCGGATGTCACCGCCTGGAAGAGGTACAAGAATTGGCACGAACAGATTATCAAAGATCGAGAGTCTGGTGGAACTACTAGTGGCTCGCGTGGACGCTCCAAGCGAAAGCGTACAACTACATCCCTTCCTCCTCCTCGCAAGTCGAGACACGCCGTTTAGAAGCACAAACATATGGTAGGCTTTGCACGGTTGGCTAGTACCATGTTCGGTATCGTTTTTGATTTTTCACTACTACATCTCAAGATCTTCGCGTATCGCGTACTAGGACAAACATTGTGTTTTTTTTACTGAACTGGGGCTCACGTTTCTTACGACTAGCATGCTCTTTTCCCTTGTACTATCAAGCCAATCTCACTCGCACATACTAGTAGTAGTAGCACTACAACCATTGATGTCACACTAGAAAGATATTCGTTTTATCGCTTGAAACGCGGCATGGGGAGAGGGAGAACTTATCATAGATCCGGACTATAGTACTACTGAGAAGTGCTCGCAGGTGTTTTGCAATATCTACTAATACTACTACATGATACCAGGCTCCAGCTTAGTTGCATGAGTGCGTTCTTCGATCACGTGATCTACCACGTGATCGATGAACCTGTGATTCTTGCGGCAATTGCCACCAGGTGGCAACGACCACGTGATGTGGGAGGTTGTTTCAAATTTGCCAATTCGTCGTTCTCGCCATCGCACTACTCTTCAACGCAGATCAACATGAGGAAGGAACTCTGTCACATTCTCTCGGTCATCTCAATGCCATTTTCTCCGTCTGTCTTTCCCCAGGTGAAAGTCATCTTCTTAGTGCGGCAAGGGACTGTTCAGTTCGCATCCGGGACCTCATGACCAACCAGCCAGTTGGGGACCCGCTCGTGCACAACGACGAAGCCCGGGCTGTTGTCATTTCCCCTGTTGGAAAGATAACTGTGTGGAGCCTGGAGGCAGCACTCAAGCATTCAGTCGATGATCATGTGAGTGTGTCTATGTGGTGTCAACGTCTTTTCTGAGCGGGTGTTGGTTGTCGTTCAGAGTGCGGATGAGAGCGATGTTAAACCAGATGCGAAGCTTAAGGCGAGTCATTTATACTTCCCTTTTTCGCTGTATCTTACTTCTTTTCTAGGGACGTCCAGTTCGATCGAGAGATGCTGTGCGCCAATAAGTTGTGAACACCCTTATTCTTTACTTATTCGTCCCCTTAGATCTTGGTCTCCAAGCAGCAGTCCAGCAACAGACCTGGAGGCTTGGCTAAATATGTCAGTGCAGTTTGTCTTTCCGGAGCTCTCGCAAGTCTGATAAATGTTACAGGGCAAGGACTTTTAGGACGCTGATACCAACACCAAGCCTCGTTCCGCAGCTTCTCCTGCAAGCCCATCGGTTGTCCATCGTTTGCCCGACTTCCTGCGTTTCAGCACTCGACCTAACGCGCCACAATCAATACCACTCGAGACCTGGCATTGGAATCTCATCTTATTTCGAGGAGGAAGGTCTATACCTACGGTTCAAGTAGCTGCTGGTCGCAAGAAAAATGTTAGTGGCTTCCATCGTTCCTGTTTGATATCATTGAAATGAATGCATTTGCAGAGAATCTTCGTTTCGCCTCCTTCCGCAGCAGAAGCGGCCCGCGGAAAAGGCCTTCTCCGGGAGGAAAGGATAGCCTGAGCGTTCGACGTCGCATCCATGTTCACAAACCAAGACTCAGACACCAACCGCCTTCTTCTCTTGATTAAGGCACGTCAAATTTACCGTAGCTTACCTGCACCTTGTACACTACAGGCTTTGATTGGTTTGTGAGGAAATTCAAATCTGGGATGCGGTGATAATGATCGCAAAAACCACTCAACTATTTGTTTTATTTTGTCCAGTGGTGCCCCTCATAACGGCGAACGTTTGAACAAGAATATATCGAATTTAAAAATCATATCATTGAGGTCGCCAATCGAAGTATTCTTCGATTGTAACACCTTGCAACTAGTATAAGCTACTACGTACAACTTCAAAATAAGTATGCGACATCAATAATAGTAAGTAAGAACTAGTTGTACAGCCAGCGAACAAGAAGCGAATAAATTTTGCAACCGACAACGAAGAGTAAAGGTTTATTATTGATAGCACGCCTAGCCCAAACATAACGTCCCCCATACAGGTTTGTAGTCGGGCATCATATGCGCGGCCTTCTCAATTTTGACAGCCCAGTCATCTGCTTCTCGTTGATAAATTTTTGCAAGTTGAGTGTACTGGCGTACACAATGTTGCGCTGCGGCATAACTTGCATAGACTGCGTCGATAGTGTGCCGAGTGAATATCTGAGTTAGCTCTTCAGCTCCTTGAATATCAATTTCGTCCAGTGTCATCTTGGACATCCTAGTCAGCACTTGCGCTTGAAATCTTGTTAGGTGAGGGAACATAACGCATACCAAACACGACTGCATCTCTCGGGGGTTTGTGAGGACGTATGGTCTATCTGCTGCAGCGTCGATAGATTGAGATGGGGTTAAATTAATAGAGTCTGGGAGAGGTGCTTTGATAAAAATCGTGGATGAAGTGTTTCCCTGTTGTGACATGTTCAAAATTTGAGTAAGTCCTGGTGTTAGTAGATGACGGTTGATGAATATTAAGCATTCAATCGGAGCTACGGGGTTTTCCAAGTTCTCGGTATAGGAAATTCTCCTTTTTAGTGTCATAGGCTGCGGCTCTGAGTCAAGGCCTCAGGCCGCTGTACTGGTTGAAAGTACTATGCATATCACTCGACCGGCTTGGGTCGCTCTGTGTCTCGTATCGATCCTCGTCATGATATTACGTTGCAGCAATACGACAACGGGCTGCTCATGGGCGAAAGATACAGATTCTCGTGGACTTGCAAGACATCGCGCTAATTGCAAACACTACCAAAAGGCAAGTACATTAGCCAACATCAAAAGGCGGCAGCGGGCAAGATATTCGGTCAGGGCATCGCTCAAATTGACGTCGCCTCAGGCTAGTCATGGTATTAATGGTGTAAGTATCTTACATTTGTCGAACGAGAACTGCGGCCATCTAGATTGACATATCAGACCTCACCGCTTGAACCAATACGGTTCACCAACGACCGCCGTTCAATACCTATAGCACGTTGTCACCAAACCAATCAGTTCATCGCGTCTGACTCAGACTCAGAGGGCCGGCTACCTCGGGGGATCATTCCTGATGAGAGTTGCGCTGGAGTTGATTCATCAGCTCCTATATTACAGAACTCAGATTTTTCAATGGAGGAGGACATGACTGCTCAAGGACACCCTAATTTTCCAGGTATGCGGCACCTTCACAAACGTTGTCCATTGACATACTACTCGTACTCATGAATTACCAGCAGCCCCACGCCAACGTCCATCGCGACGCACATTTGTACCAAGGAATTTCGACGATCTTCTCCCTGATGACGAAGACATTAATCCTTCGAATGTTCCTGACATTGTTCCGGCTCCTGTTCCACCGCATCGCAGAATACGAAGAGTCCTATTGACACTACGTGACACGCTCCAAATGGCTTTTAACATGTTCGGACTCTCTCGACAATATCCTCGACGCCCATCTTTTGAACCTGATCAATTCGTCCCTTCTTCGCTGCTAGCAAAATTCTCACCTATTCCTATTGAAGTGCAAGATACTGGACCCGATCCATCTTGCGGGGTCTCTAAACCACCGCCATACCCCTTCCCGAATATGACCACATATCGTCTCATGACGTGGATGAACTCTGGAAGTCATCAGAAATCGCAGACGGAAGTTATGCGTCTCGTTCAGAATGTGATCCAAGCCAAGGATTTCAATCAGAAGGACCTGGACGGGTTTTCAGTCAGGGGGTGTCTGCGCGCGCTGGACAAGCATACTACGAGCAAGGAGTCCGCTGTTTTCCCCGATGAGTGGGTTGAGACAGATGTCAGCATTGAAATCCCTACAAAGTCGAAGGACGACCAATCTCAATTATTCAACATCCTGGGATTTCATTATCGGCCGCTCATAGGAGTCATCCGTTCTGCATTTGCCGACATGCAAGCCAACGCTTTCCACCTCTTCCCTTTCAAACGCTTGTGGAAGGATCCCCTCGACAACCAAGAACAACGCGTGTTTGATGAACTCTATACCTCTAACTCTTGGCTAGAAGCTCAGGATGACCTGCAGCGACAGCCAAAAGAACCTGGTTGCTCTCTCGAATGCGTTATCGCGGGGCTCATGTTTTTTTCAGATGCGACTCATCTTGCCAACTTCGGAACAGCCAAGGCCTGGCCTCTTTACCTATACTTCGGAAATCTGAGCAAGTATGCGCGCTCGTCTCCTAAATCCGGTGCGTGTCATCTTGTAGGATTTTTTCCTTCGGTACGCCAATAACCTCTTGCTCGGTGTGACCCTATTTGACGTTTATTTTGATCAGCTTCCGGATTCTATCAAGGACGTTTTGAGCAGCCTACCTCGCATATCAAAAACCGGCATTACGGCCTTACAGACACATTGTCGACGAGAGTTGTTCCAGGGGTGTTGGAACATTTTACTGGATGCCGAGTTCATTCGGGCATATCGTCACAGGCTTGTTCTTCGGTGTCCAGATGGAATATTGAGGAGGGTCTTTCCACGAATCTTTACTTATTCGGCCGACTACCCCGAAAAGTGCGTTTTTGTCTTAATCTTCGACCTCCGTTGAATTTTCAATGATTTTTGTAGGGTTTTGATCGCAACGATCAAAGATATGGGCTCTTGCCCGTGTCCACGCTGTCTTGTTCCGAAAGCCTCGTTTGGTTTTTTAGGCCTCTTCAGAGATATACGAGATCGTGTAGCGAGCCTTAGAGTTTACTCTCTTGCGAGAGTGAGCGAAGCCCGCGATTTCATATACAAATGGGGACATACTGTCGACGGTTCGAAGGCACAGACGATACTTGGGCAAGGGTCGTGGGTGCCAACCGTGGTAAGTCCGACCTCTTGATGAATTATATTAATCAGTACCTAATTTTCGACGAGAATGCGTTTGTAGACAAGCTTGGCCCACTAGGATTTGATTCTTTTCGCATGCTCGTCGTAGATTTCATGCATGAATGCGAGCTCGGCACATGGAAAGCGCTATTCACGCATCTCATCCGTTTACTTTACGCGCTTCCTGGGGGTGACGCCCTGGTTGCACGTCTCGACTACAGGTTTATTATACGCTACTGTCTTCCTTGTATCAAACTGATGGTGTTCAATTTAGATTTCGCCTTGTTCCATCATATGGCAACGGTGTTATTCGCAGATTTGCAGACAATACATCGGAAATGAAAAAGCTTGCCGCACGAGATTTCGAAAACATCTTGCAGGTTCATCTTGTTGCTTCACGAGTTGTATTACGATACTGATTTATATCTATTCTAGTGTGCTATACCGGTCTTTGAAGGACTTTTCCCGCAAGAACATGATGTGATTGTACAGTCACTTCTATATAGGTTTGCGCACTGGCACGCTCTTGCGAAACTCAGGGTACATACTGAAGGCACGTTATTGACCTTGGATGGGATCTTTAAGAGGCTCTCCCGTCAGTTGCGCGGGTTCCGCGACTTCACATGCGCTGCTTTCACTACAGCGGAGTTGCCAAAAGAAAAGGCCGCTCGCGAGCGCAAGGCTGCACGTGAATGCTCAGGTCTCGGCGATCCGAGACCTGGGGTTAGCGGCCGAAAGGCTAAGAAATTCAATTTGAATACTTATAAATTCCATGCCATGGGAGACTACGTTCGATCAATCCGACTCTTTGGTACTACAGACTCCTTTTCCACCCAAATCGTATGTAAATTTCCGTCTTATTTTTTCAACTTGATTTGATGTAATACCAGGGAGAGTTAGCGCATAGAGCATTGAAGGCATTCTATCCTTTGACCAACAAACTGGACACCGCAACTCAACTTGCTACGCATGAGCGTCGTCGTCGTGCCCTTCGGCACATAGCAGAATCCGGACAAAGTTTACATGCTAGCAAGGATGCAGCAATCGACGTGCCTGTGGGATTCAACTTGAAACGCCACCACTATATAGCGACGCTTAGCCGCAACCATCCGTTGGAGATTTTCAGATTTCTGCGCCAACACGACAATGATCCGGCTGTAGTAGTGGGTGCCTCTCTCCTCAGGCTTCATCTTGCTCACGGCAACTCATAGGGATTCATTCCAAAACTCAAAGACCACATATTGTATCGCCTCCGAGAGTTGGACGTCAGTTATTGCGATCATGTATTCACAGACAACGAACGCAATTCGGTCATCATTCCAGACAACAAAATCTACTCGGTTCAAACAATGCAGGTATGTTCGATGTATTATTAGCTTCACTAAAATCTAATTCTCGAATCTTACAGGTACATTACACGACTTACGATTTTCGACGAGAGTACGATACCATTAACCCTCGGACCCATTCTGATGTTATGGTCTTATCAGGGGAAACAAAGCCCCAACATCCATATTGGTATGCCCGCGTTCTGGGCATCTACCATATGGATGTATGGATTGACACCGAAGGCTCGATGAAGATGCGTCAAATCGAGGTTCTCTATGTTCGATGGCTGGCACCCTTGATTGGCCATCAGTCAGGGATGAATTGCACTCAACTTCCGAAGGTTGCATTTGTTGAAGAGTTTGACCGTGACGCTTTTGGGTTCCTAGATCCTAGCCAGGTCATCCGAAGCGCACATTTAATTCCGGCTTTTGTCTCTGGGCGCGGAACAACATCCCTTCGCCATGGTAAGTCGTTCGCACGTCGAGATGACGAATTAGATGACTGGGAAGCGTACTACGTTGGCATGTAAGTCCAATCTTCTGTCTCAATTTTCACTCCAGCTGATGATAACTCAGATTTGCCGATCGAGACATGTTCATGCGTTATACGCAATATGGTATCGGCCATCCTACTGTCCTGCGGGAAATTACAAGAGATTGTGTCAATGCGGAATTGGCAGACATCCCGGACTCGGACTCGGAAGACGATGTCGAAAATATGAGCGATGAAATTCAACAAAATGAGGGTGAAAGCGAAAGTGAAAGCGAAAGTGAAAGCGAAAGTGAAAGCGAAAGTGAAAGCGAAAGCGATGAAGACGAAGACAGCCAGGAGATGGAGGATGACGTGGGTGAGGAAGAGGACGAATATCTATCTTTCTCAATATGATGCTACCAGTTCCCGCACTTTGTTTTTGTTCATTACCATCATTTCAAGTTGCTCTTAGGCGTGTTCTTTCACTTTGAGGCTCATTCTGCAGCTCGCTGGCTTCTTAGTTAGTATCTGCATTTGAATTGGGACTACAACGGCATCCTACGCAGACAGGTCACGTGGAAAGCTTGCGTAGTAGTACGGTAAGTTACTCTGATGTTTGGACACGCCGCGCTCGCCGTCTTGACTGGCTCAAATACCATAATGAATTCTATCACCAGCGAGCTCTCCAAATGACTACCAGAAAAGCTACTCAGATTGGCGTCAGGACAGTCAGTTATGTTTTGATGGCTTCATGGTTGAGTCGACATTTTTATCGAATTTTCTGATTCTGACTTCCCTGAACAGGCCCGGGTTATCATGATGGCCTCATCAACTTTCAAGGGTATTATTAGTAGGGTATTGGAGGACGCAATCATGTTCGCGATTGCCGTTGCAGTTGACGCAAATGTGGTATGTAGTATGCACTGCTTTCTGATGCTGTGGCTCTCAACGACCCTTGTGACGCAGATATCTGACCTTACACGTCTGCTATTCGTGTGGCTCGCAAAAGTCACTTTGATGTCATCCAGAACCTTGGCGCGACTCGGATTCTCTGTTCAGATAAATCAGTGATGCTTACTGCTGACCTCAGGCTCGTGCGCATTTCGATGTCCACGACAGGCACGGGCGAACTCTCGCAAGTTCCCATCAAGTTGGCTTGCATCAATTCCTCACTGCAGACCGGGTCTTGTAGTCCGATTGACCACGCTTGTTGACTTCGTCAACCCAAGTGAGCAGGACATCTTCATAGACATTCCCGGAGACGGGTGGGTCAATCAGGGCGAAGTTTTTTTCAATTCTTCACACCGCGACCTCCTGTTGATCTTGGTTTCGCGACCTGCTGGCGAAGGCTCTTGATCACAACGGACGCTGTAGAAGAAATTTTGAACCTGTGCGCATCAGCTACAACCACCAGCCCCCAAATGCCTTGGGACCGTTTCGTTTTTCCTCCCTTCACGACCGAGGCATAGGCATACTCGGGTCGCAGTAAATGCTTCAGGACGAGAGCACATGCTCCTCAACTTTTCCGCTAAACCAATTCAGCAGCGGATTGATGAAGAAGCAGGTTCCTTATACATAGTAGGGTCTCTGAGCTCCTTGACTTTAGATGCCATCATTTTATGATCATTTTGCATCAACGCGAGAAGGCTGCATGCACACTGTGGCTATTTGTTGAAGGCCCGCGTCATGTTTACTCGTGCCCAGTGATTCTGCGCTCACAAAATCACGCACTGTACTACGATCCACGGCCCAAGTTGTGAGTGTTGTCTTCGCATTGCCAGCATCCGAGTCTCAGGCTCATGTAGGCAAGTCAGTGAAAAACTGGGGCCCTCCGGAGCGCAGGGAATCGTCCTGATTGGGCTCGACAAAGTGAGGATCATCGGATATGAACGCGAGCGGATGTGGCCAGCACTGGCAGTTATGACATGATTTGTTTCATCAGCAAGAAAATTACTTATAGCACAAGATCACTCTCACTCGGACATGTCTGCCTTCGTATCTTCGCGTCTAGCACTACGATACACATAGAATATATTTGATCATGGCATGTTCAGACTGCTTGTATGCTCTAATTTTCTTCATTATTCAAGCTATGATAAGCCTCCACAGGATATTTGTGTGCGTGCGCTCCAGGCCCGGGCCTGCAGGCTTTGATTGCATCATGTTACAATCTGTCCCAAACTTTCATAAGCATCTATGTGTGTTGACCATTGCTAATACGACTGCTCTGCAGAATGTGTTGAATAATCTTGTGATATGAAGCATAGACAATTGTAAGTGAGAATCATCCGCAACAGTTAATCGTGTGCGCTACCATCCCTTGCTAGCTCTGATGGCGAGGGGTCATGATTTTGTCTCGGAATGCCAGATGAAAGAACATCTGTTGAACCGTGCCAAAGTCATTGTCCTTCGGAACGTCTTAAATGATGTTGTAACACGAAACATAAATTATGGTACGTGAAAGCACTCAACAACATCGACACGAGCGCGCTACCATCCCTTGCTAGCTCTGATGACGAGGGGTCATGATTTTGTCTCGGAATGCCAGATCAATGGACATCTGTTGAACCGTGCCAATGTCATTGTCCTTCGGAAGGTCTTAAATGATATTGTAACATGAAAAGTAAATTATGGTACGTGAAAGTACTCGACAACATCAACACGAGCGCGCTCCTGTCCCTCGCTGACTGTGATGGCGAGGCATCATGATTTTGTTTCGGAATGCCAGATGAATGGATATGAGTTGGACCGTGCCAAAGTTACTGTCCTTCGGAACGTCTTAAATGGTATTGTAACTTGAGACATAAATTATGGTGCGTGGGAGCACTCGACAACATCAACACGAGCGCGCTACCGTCCCTCGCTAGCTGCGATGGCGAGGCATCATGATTTTGTTTCGGAATGCCAGATGAATGGATATGAGCTGAACTGTGGTAAAGTTACTGTCCTTCGGAAAGTCTTAAATGGTATTGTAACTTGAGACATAAATTATGGTGCGTGGGAGCACTCGACAACATCAACACGAGCGCGCTCCTGTTCCTCACTAGCTGCGATGGCGGCATCTTGCGATTTTGTTAAAAACTGTTCTTGTGTGTCTATGTTAGCCACTGTCTATGGCTATGTACAGGCAAATCAATTTTATCGTAGTATATGAGGCCTTGTCTGATGGCACAATAATTGAATTGTTCTACAGTCACCACAGCCACAATATCAGGGAGTCACGGGTTCGCTGATGGTAAAGGGTGCTCAATATAATTCCCGTGAACGTCAGCCCCACCCAAAATGTTTGCAAGGGACTCGGGTGGATCTCCTCAAATACATACACGGATTCCTGGACGATACAAAGAAGAATTGCCTCATTTGGCTGCATGGCACGGCAGGTGTTGGAAAGTCTGCTGTTGCATTCACAGTAGCTGACAAGATGAAAGATCTAAAAGTGAGAAAAGAGTCGAACGTCGAAAAGCGGCTAGCTGGGACGTTCTTTTTCTCGCGCAAGCATACCAAACGCTGCACAACTGGATATTTCTTTGCGACGCTTGTTTACCAGCTTGCCACCAATTTCCCCAGCATCCGCAATGATGTGAACAGAGCTATCCGCGACAATCCTGCTCTACTAGACCCAGACACACCTCTCTGTGACCAGATGGAAGCTCTATTTCTCAAACCCCTCCGTAAACTTCAACTCAGATTATGCGGATGTCCGCCTTTGTTATTTGTTGTCGATGCGCTTGATGAATGCACATCTGAACCCGAGCTTACCGATCTCATCCTTTCCCTTGCACAGGCTCTTCGTGAGCCTGATCTTCCCGTGACCCACATTCTGCTCACAAGTCGCTCGGAATCCCATATCTCTACAGTCTTTCAGAACGACGAGGTGCGCCCGTTGGTGTGCGAAATACCCGTGAGGACGTCTGGGGAGGGTAGCATCATCTCGTTAGATGGCGCAGACGTTGACAACGACATCTGCACTTTCTTGCGGCATTCCTTCAAAGAGCTGGGGAGTCGCCATCCCGATTTCCCGCAGCCATCGGAGGTTGACGTTGCGAAGCTGGCTACTCGAGCTGGCAGACGCTTCATCGTGGCGTCTACGATGATGAAGTTTATTATCGATGATGAAGACAGTGATCCCCATGATCGGCTGCAGCTGATGCTCAAGCTGACGAGCAAGCTGCTACCAGGTACGGAGGTGTACAAGTTATACGACCATATCCTCTCCACGTGTGCCGACTCCAAACGGGCTTACATGCACTTGTCCATTGTCGCCGCCCTCACAGACCCTCTTCCACTTTCACAAATTTCAAAACTTCTTGGCCCTGGTTTGGGAAGGGATGTGCAGACAACGCTGATGCAGCTACGTTCTGTCATGGATATTCCTACCGACACCAGTCTCCCCGTGAACATCTATCACTCGTCCGTTCGCGACTATGTTTCTAACCCCTCAAACTGCAGCCTCCCTCACGCACACAATATATCAACAGTCAACTCACTACTCGCTAATTCTGCTCTTCGCTTGATGATGAAAGAGCTTCCGAAAAGCACCGCCCTCTTGGATGCGCTCTCAGATTTGAACAAGCAGAATCATGCAATGACACCTGAGGATCCCCATAGATTGAAAAACTCATTAGCCTTCCTCGTTCAGGCACCAGAGCCAGTGTCTGTTCTTATCAGCATGCTATGGCTTCGGGGTGAACGCAACACAGATATGCAATGTTGGCTAGGGAAAGTGGACGGGCGTGCCTGGCTACAGACCGAGGGAGGACGAGACTGGCTGCAGACTGACGGAGGACGAGGCTGGCTGCACACAGATGGAGCACTAGACTGGCTGCCAACCGGGGGGGGGACGAGCGTGGCTGCAGACACAGGGAGGACGAGACTGGCTGGAGATGGAGGGAGGACAAGACTGGCTGCAGACACGGGGAGGACAAGACTGGCTGCAGACTCAGGGAGGACGAGACTGGCTGCAGACCGAGGGAGGACAAGACTGGCTGCAGACCGAGGGAGGACGAGACTGGCTGCAGACCGAGGGAGGACGAGACTGGCTGCAGACCGAGGGAGGACAAGACTGGCTGCAGACTCAGGGAGGACGAGACTGGCTGCAGACCTGGGGAGGACGAGACTGGCTGCAGACAAATGAAGGACAAGACTGGCAGATGATACGGGCAGGACTAAGCTGGCTGCAGACACGAGAGTGGCCGCAGCCAGAGGGAGGACAAGACTGGCTGCAGATAGAGGGACCGCGATACTGGCTGCAGACAGAGGAAGGACTAGACTTGCCGCAGACAGAGGCAGCACAAGACTGGCTGCAGACAGAGGAAGGACGACTCACGCTGCAGTTAGAGAGAGCACAAGTCTGGCTTCAGACCTGGGGAGGACGAGTCAGGCTGCAGACAGACTGGCTGCGGACAGAGGAAGGACGAGACTGGCTGCGGACAGAGGAAGGACGAGACTGGCTGTTGACAGGGATAGGACAAGGTTGGCTGCGGACAGAGAGAGGACGAGACTGGCTGCAGACCTGGGGAGCACGAGTTTGGCTGTTGACAGGGGGAGGACAAGTCTGGCTGCAGACAGAGGGACAAGACTGGCTGCAGACTTGGGGAGGACGAGACTGGCTGCAGACCTGGGGAGGACAAAAGTTGCTGCAGACTCAGGGAGGACGAGAGTGGCTGCAGATGGAGGGCGGACAAGACTGGCTGCAGACACAGGGAGGACAAGACTGGCTGCAGATGGAGGAAGTACAAGACTGGCTGCAGACCGAGGGAGGACAAGACTGGCTGCAGATGGAGGGAGGTCGAGACTGGCTGCAGACCTGGGGAGCACAAGTCTGGCTGCAGACCTGGGGAGGACATGACTGGCTGCAGATGGAGGGAGGACAAGACTGGCTGCAGGCCGAGGGAGGAAGAGACTGGCTGCAGACCGAGGCAGGACTAGACTGGCTGCAGACCGAGGGAGGAAGAGACTGGCTGCAGACCTCGTGTGGGCAAGACTGGCTGCAAACTTTCCATGGTCAAGTGTGGCAATCCACTCCAGCGGCCGCCGTCTGGGCTATAATGGAAGAATTCTCAAGGACATTGGGAGCGATCGACGAGTGTACCGTTATCAGCGATGGTCCTTTACTGCCAGCTTTCAAAGTTATCCATCAGTTCGAGACCCTGCCAGATTTCTTGATGTTTCCGCTTTTTCTGGCATTAGGACTCCAGCACCATCCCACCTCTGCATTGCCAGAACGCCTCCCCCTACCAGACAGGAAGATAATTCATGCTATAAATTCCTTTGAGAGTTTCGCAAAGAAAGCACAGGAACGCAGTCAATCAGCTTCCGATGCTCTCAAGTACGCTTGTCACAACTGGGCTGCACATCTCTCGCGTGCTCCCCATCCGTGGGATGATGCGCTCAATTGTATATTCCAGGCTTTTTCGAATGACCATATTATTTCCTGGCTGGAAACGGAGTGGTGTTTGAAGGGTCTGCGGTCTTCCCTGGTCATCTTATCTGAAGGGCAGAAACTTGTGAAGGTGTGCTTCCACAATTTTCCGTCAAGGTAGTAGCCACAATTGATGTCGTTTTATGTTTCATTATATCAAGTCAATGGCGTAACACCTTGAAATTCTCTTTAATTTTCAGTCCAGACTCTCGAACTGTCGACGACACGCAGCCCGGATTTGCCCATCTTGTCTTAGATATTCAACTCATTTGCAACCCGTCTTCCGAGTCTGCTTGAGTACCTAGTAGATGGTATGAATCCCAGGTGTCGTGTAAGGTTAGGGTTACTGAGCATCTCGTTGGTACCGTGACACTGGCAGGACGGTTCTATAGAAGCCATCAGCTTTGCATCAGCTAGCTCAATCTTGACAACTCCGACTACCCATGAGCAACTCGAAGTCTCACTCGCGCCGCTTCCCTTGTATGTAATTATTTCGCGGACAGCTATCTGATTCAGAACTGATCAAGACACAACGCGATATCGCCTACATAAATCGAGTAATCTGGCGTAATATTAATTGAAAACCTCCGTCCCGCCCCATTCCAACACCCTGAACAAAGTCACATCACCAGCTCTGACAGGATCAACTCCAACCACATCCACCCACCAATCAACGTCTCTCTCTGCTTGCTTTTGCGCATTAACCCAATTTGCCAAGTGCTCCTTGAGGATACCTTTGAACAACATGGATACGCGAGTCACGACGTCAGGCTGTGGAAAAATGCTTAAAGAGGCGGCGCGTTCGTATGCCGCTTGAGGGATGAATCGGAGGGCAATGTATTCATGCTTCAGGATAGACGGTAGCCAGTAGCTAACACGGCAGTTTAGTGACGTGTTTATGATTTAAAACCTGATGTAGTACATATGTACGCACGTTATGAATGATGTTCTAGCTTCGGTGTGAAGTCCCAGAGCCTTGAGCGATTTATCAAGGTAAACGGCCACTTTGCCCACTGGAATGACAACCGAATCCATATCTTCGAGGCTGCTGGATATTGGATTGAATGTATCCACTGGTTGCGGATTGGATGTTGGTGAGAGGGGAAATGCCTCCAGATTTGCCCTGCAAAGAGCGATACGAAATTAGCAGAGTGAATCATGTACCATAGGGGGACTTACTCTGCCTCCCAAAACAAGTACGACACATCTAAACCAGAATTGTGTTCAGTCAGACTCCCATCCTGATGGGTGCGGACATTCCATTCTAAACGCTGTCCGTGGTCTTCGATGGTAACGACGGGATAGATGGCAGAGAGGCTCCACTCTGGGATGAGGGAGAGCTTGACAGAAACATCGATATCAGAGGGCGAGTACAGATAAATGATTGGCTTTTTGGTGCGCGAAATACCGGGGATAAGTGTAATGGTGTCACCATTCCCAATGTTGTACGATCTGAAACTCCGGTCCCCTTGCAACATTATCCAACCAAATTGTGCCAAGGGACGTTCTCCCAATGTCTGACTAACATCAGCAACGAATTTGTCCACCTGCATGTCTCTTAAGATTTCAGTTTTCTGAATCTTGCCAGATGGTAAAACGACTTTGATGGTGATTTTGTCGTTGGTCCTGGTATGTGGACTCAACTTCAGCACTGAAAATGGCTGGGGAATTTGTGAGGCGCGTACGAGCTGTCACGTCTGTCAACCTGACTTGGCGCCGGTTGACCATCAGGCAATGTACGCCGAGTCACCTCAGCGGTTTTAAGCCAATCAATGACTCTGTCCCATATTTCAGGTGTGATGTCCACATAGCGGCTATCGCAAGTATCGAGTTGATTCGTCCGCAATGTGATCACGTCTCTCGGAAAGCACGGGAAGCATTCGTAGGCTTTATCGAGCATGACCTTGTTGCATATATATGAGCCATTAGAGATTCAAATAACTGTTCCACTCACTTTATACGACCTTTGCCGTGAACTTATGGCCAAGCCGTGCTCACATTTCAGCTCGATACATGGCGGAATTTCTTTTAGTTGATTCCGAGCCTTTCTATTAACATGCAGCATTGACAGGCACGACATTAGTAGATGACGATGCTGTCTGGGCTCCTAGTATGGCATGCATACACTCGATCCCTTTTATATCAGCAGGCGTCTCGGTGGCTTTTGCATCTACCACGTCATGCAATGTTGCTGCGTGTTTTTTGCTGTTGGTCAGTGATGCATATCCCTCTTTCGCATACGTGCATGAGTAGTATTGGGTAAATTAATTGTCACGCTCGAGTTCCGTGCCCCACGTTGAGCCTTGATCTAAGCCCCTTGAATAACCAGCTGGACTGTGGATACTGGACACGTATCAGCAGCTGTTCGAGCACGCCAGAGATAGACGTACTGAGGCATATACGACAACATCCATCAGGACAGCTACACCCGCATAAAATGTAGCTACATACCGCCTGCAACAAGCCCTCGACTGAACCTATTTACCATGTGGATATCGGCCATAAAGCAAACTGATGAAAACACATCAATGCACTAAAAAGACAAAAACAGCACCTGGACTCGGTTCGCTTGGACTAGTTTGTTGAAAGTAACCTCCGTGGGTATTAAGGATACAATGATACTGCACTACACACGACTCCGACTCCGAGTGGGTTGAAGGAGCCTCGGTTCAAGAAGACTGGCTTGCCATGGACCCTTCGACGCAGAAGACGGCATGTCTCAGCGAGCCTGGATTCTGGAAGCGCCTTCAAAATTTTAACAGAAACAACAACCGATGGAGTTCTTCTTATGAAGACTAAGTAGCGTCTGAGAAGAGTGTGGGCAAATGAAATTAAATGCAGCGTCCAGATTCATTGGGATGTGGCCTCAGGAGTCAGTGCACATCTGCACCGTGACATAGTAGTGTCGCGATCAGCCTCGAGGCTCGCAGTGAGACGCTCAGAGACAGTGATCACGTGCCCGTAAACTTTTCTTCAAGTTGACCCCTTGGTCCGTCCTGACTCCTGACTTTGTATTGATAGCCACGAAATATACACACAAGTATTTGCCTCTCCCATAGCCTAGCTCGTTCAATTTGGGACCACTGGCACATGTATTCCACAAGAGCTCGCTCACATCCCAATATGATTGAATCGTAGTAAGCAGCTACTGTTACACCGCATCTAAACCGGTATTCTGGCTTTTCCCGGTGAAGAGGATGGCGTCGGAGGCTTTTCCGAAGATTGATATTGAACGCCTGGGCTAACTCCAAGAATCTCGTCCGCCTCTCGCGATCCAGCAAGTGGGACATCTTTCCGAAGCGAGACCTTGACAGGATCTTCACCAGTTATGTACGCCAACGCAAATACAACGTCGAGGTCTTCCAGTATACAATTAGCCAGGAGCCAGTCCTGGACAGAAGATAGTGTAAAGCTTACCTTCTAAAGACCGACCGCCGGTTTCGGGGAAGAAAAAGTAAACGACTGGAACGATAGCCGCGTTCAGGGCCGCAAATACGATGTAGGTTCGCCAGGAAATATTGTTGAAAGCTGGGCCAACGACCATCACGACGACAAAGTTAAAAGTCCAGTTTGATGCTGGGAAAAATAGGTAAGTAAATTTGTCTCCATGTCTTGGCGTACGAGATTGACAAACCCGTGCTTAGCGCATTTGTCGGCGCTCGAGTTCTGAGCCCGGCAATTTCAGCACACTGGATGTCAGGAATAAAGTATCAGATCAGCGAAAAGATCAAAACAACCGTTGCTGTACTCACATATAACCAGGCCAGGCCGAGCCACCCAAAAGCAAAGAAAGTGTTGAAGCCAAATAAAAGGACTACGCTCACGATCTGCGCGGGTGTATTGTTGATATAACCTAATATAGCCAAGAGCAGCATCACGATGCATTGGCCGGTGGCTCCAAACAGCATAAGTTGGCGCCTGCCAATATAGTCTATGGCATAATAAGCAGCGATAGAAGCAAGAACATATTCTGTGCCGTTGGCCGCAGAGGCAATCCGTGCGTTGACATCGGAGAGACCAAGACGCTGGAATACAATAGTCTGCGTGACATCAGCATTATCGCAGCAGGGCATGTAGCCGCATGACATACAGCATAACTGTTGACATCAATGATTACAGCAACCGCAGATCGCATCAGGGGACTGAAATACCCACAAGGTAACGAGGTTGATTCCGGTTAGCTGCTGCATCATCATAAATACTACAGCAATGACGGTTCGTCTGAAATTTTGGCTGCGACCCCCAGTAGTGAGTTCACGTAGTGATCCTTGACTAGATGTTTCGACAGCAACAGCTTCACGAATACCGTGGTAAGTGCGCTGAACTTCCGAATCAGTGGGAGGTTTGTCTTCCATTGCGGATATAACGGCCATCGCTTCTGCATTGCGACCACGCTTCACCAACCTGGGATTCTGATCAGTTTCAAAAAAATCATGGAGAATCATAAAAGCTCACCACCTCGGCGACTCAGGAAGCTTGCGTAGCGTATCAAACCGAATGTGAGTACAAGTATGCACTATTTAGGGAGAAAAAAAACTTACGAATCCGATGCATGTCACCATGATAATTTCAAACACCAACTGCAGCGCTATCGGAACTCTCCATTGAGCAGACGACCAATTCACGAAGAATCTGATTTGATCGTTGTCATTGGCTAAATCAATCAAGTGTGGATGAAACTGAAACATACAGCGCTAAATCAACCAACTTAAGAAAACTATCAGCAAAACTGTACCAATTAAATGATGATCCACACACGTAGCTGCAAGCCAGTGGTCAATTTCGAAAAGATCGTTGCAAAGCACACTCACGCAATAGTTACTCCAACCACGATCAAAGTCCCCTCCATCATTATCCTAGAAAAAATCAGTGGATTTTCATCATGGCGCTATCAACAACGTACATTCGGCCCCTCTTTGCGGATGGGGAGAGCTCCGCATGATATGTCGGCACCGTAGATGTCTACAAACCTGTTCTCAGCAGGGCTTGAGGCATGAGTAGGCACATCACTGACTATCAGACCATTTCCGTAGCCTGTGAAGATACGAGCAAAAATCAAGTGGACAAAAGAAAACGCAGAAGTTTGCAGAATTGCCCCTGTAAGGAATTCAGCGGGCGCTCTTAATGGGCCACAGACAGCTCGGCTACCGACTATCATTATGCCGCCTCCTACAACAATCGTCCTTCGACGACCGAGCTTATCTCCCACCCAAAGATTGGACAGGGCACCAAAGAGACAGCCCACTTCCTGCATGTTATGAATATAAAAGATGATGTACAAAAGGTGATGACATACGTAAATGGCAATTGTGAAGCTCTGAAGAGTTGCGTGATCAGGGTGACTGGGCTCCACTATGACTTCAGGGAAGGAAGCCTCAAACTAGCAAAATAAGATATGGGCATTTCCATGCGAGGCTTGATAGGACACATGTTACCTGATTCCCCGTAAGCAGTGACGACATGACACCCTGGTCATATCTGAATCGACAATAACGAATTTTTTCGATTATTAGCTACTTCTCAACTCACCCAAAGAGTGTGAACCCGGTTCCTGCTACAAATGCCACTGCAGCGGTTAGCTTACGACCACGCAGCGACGGAGCATGAGCGGCGATATCTGCTAGGTCCAAGCCGAATTGTTGTTTAATCTGCTCATGGTGAATATCGGTATTTTCTGCGATGGACAGCTGATGTTTCTCCTGGTCAGATGAAGGGAGAGACATGATACTGCGTGGGTATCGATTCTTTTTTTCGAAGGACGGGATTTAAATACCCTAGGCGACTTCCAAGTTCGATCCTGACATGGACGGTCATGGGTGCATGTCTACTGACGACCTTGGGACGACTCGGACCTCCGGAAATCGGGATGCAGACCGCAATGTGAAATCATTCTGCCGTCCAGGGTGGGAGATAAGGTAGATAACCGGATTATAGAGGTCGGATTCTACCACACATATTGGTGACGACGTCCTGAGGAATTCAAATGAAGCTCTTGGCCACCCCGTTTTTGCAATATCGTGGTTCGTGACACGTTTGTTGGATGAAAATAGATTGTGCAATATTGGAACTTGTTCGACAACACATCATGAAGGTGTGAAAGCGGGGAATATTATTGGCGATCAGCAACAGACTCACGAGGTCTTCGGCAACATTCGAAGATACGATGGAGAGGAGAGTTCTTGATTTACTACATGCAGACTATTAAGTGGTGATGATGTGATTAAATGTAATGAGGCTTGACGGAGATCAGGTGGATTGGTACATATGAGATAGAGAAGGGCTTACAGTAGATGGGCCGTGATTTCATGATGAAGTTCATCTCGACGAATCCTTGGGAGGAGGACCTAGAACCGCATACAACTATACGCTTGTACTAGTAAATGTCTAACGCTCGTCGTTGCAACGTCGTTGGCTGCGCAAAGTGCCGAGTCGGCTCTTGCCGAAGGATCGGCACCGTCCGATGGTCGTCCAAAGATCGTCCCGATCATCATTCACGACATCGGCGAATCATACGAACAGACCCCGCAGCATCATTTGTGTGCGCATTTTCTTGTTCGATGAACATAGTTCATGTCCTTTCATCGGATACTTTATTTTCCAAGACAAGCACACGAGGATTGGGGACCGCGAAGTTACCACAGGTTGTTGTAGATGATGAACAAGGGGTGTACTAGGATGGGACCGACGCTTCATCGGCATACCCGACTCACCGTCGAGACTCGGCCAACTTGGTTGATGACTTGTTCAGTAGTCACCGCCGCCACAACCGTCAACCACCATTCTTGCCTGAAAGGTCGTTATTTCCGATTTCCGATTCCACCTGGAATATACATTTACGCCTGGCAGGCTGGCAGCAAACATCAGCTAACCTCATTCAAGGCCAGCGGCGCCCGCAACACTAGTTCACCCAACTTCCACGGAAATAATCAAGTCACCCATTTTTTGAGAAGAATCCCCTTTATTATACTTTTGGGGTCATCAGCCATGCTTCTTTCACCAGTGGGCGAGTTCGATTGACCGTGATTCTTGCAATTTTAGAATACGTCGGCAATTATGCTCCCATCGCTGACCTATTTCGGACCTTGCAGATGCTTCAGACTCATCACAATAGCCCATTCAGACAGCTCATCTCGCCAAATTATTACGGGTATGGGCGTACAAGTGGGGTTATTATTCTCAAACCATTAGGAATAACGGCACTTTCATAGATAGGACTAGGTTATCTATCAATCGAAGTGAGTTGTTCGTGGAAGTGAAATAGATCGCTGAGATGCCCCCGTTCCAAGGTCCAAATTTGAATAAAGTTGAGTTCTGCCCTCCCACCGGGGTTAAGGCCAGCTTGTCTACCCCCTTCGTGTATTGGTATGCTTCATTGTGGCGTTTCCCTATCCACTTTGTTCTGTAACTTGGCAGCCTCGTGTTTGTAGTAACCTTGGACACCGCAGTCCGATCTCAAGATCCTGCATTGTTAAAGCAAAGCCTATCGTCGGCCACAGCAGTACGTTTTTCATATAAAACCCCTTTCGTTTGTCAATATTCTTCAGTCTTCATCCTCAACAATCTTGCACCACCATGTCATACTTCACTCCTGCTGCAAATGCCAACGTTAACAAGAGTCGTGGCCACTCTCAGGTCTCTTCGCACCACACGTCTTTCTCATCTCCCGCGTTCGGTGGCGGGTACACGCAGTCGCCTCCACCGACGAGGAATGGTGGATTTATCCCTCCCCCTGTCGGTGCCATGCAATCATCTGGTCAAAAAGTGCTTGATTGCCCGCGCTGTCGCGAAATTCTCCCACCCGGCCTTGATCTTGCAACCCATCTTATTGGATGTGGCGCAGCAGCGCTCTTGACAAACGCCTTTACGCCCTTTGACTATCCTTCCCGGCCGCAACGTTCGGGAGGTCGGCCCCCCAATTTTTAACTTCCTCCGCCAAATTATAACGGCAGATCAGGTTTCCGCGGATGATTATTGCGTGAGTAGTATCTTTAGCCCATACGATTGAAGCTCATCCTATGGTTAGCTTCGGGAGCTGTCTGAAAGCGTCACTGCTTTGTACTTTAAATCATCACGAATACCGCGCCTGTTTTTTTCCACACTAGACGCTGTATGACATGCATGCATGTTGGCTGATCTTTATCAGACAAATTTTTTTGGCACTGCCTCGCTATTGCATACGCTTTCCCATCCACTTTATTGCTTTTGATCTTTCCTTGGTTTTGATGGTGTTTCCTGGCTTATCTCGCTGTCTGTAGCTTACCTGACTTGGATTTGGTGTTCTTTCTGGTGTACAACGTGCCTGACTAGATAGTCCAATAATGCTTTAAATAATACAATATCTATACCGCCTATCTGCTCGTGAAAGGATCATCATAAAAGAGTGGAGGTATCGTCGCAAGTGCCAAAATTAAGCACACGATGCTATTCAATCACTGGCAGCAGCCACAATCACCATAGTCTTATCCTTCTCCCGCGATAATTCATTGGAGCTACGGGGACTAGAATGCAGCACGCCATCAAGGTTTGTAAGGCCAAGACCTGTGACAGCTGACAACACGCCGCCTTCAGATGGACGATCGCCATCAAGACGGCCACGCCCCTCTCCCATAAAGCGCGCTCTGCCTCTTGACAGATGTCCAGCTCGTCTCCCTCGGTCCTCCCGCTCATGGTCAGCCGAAGGCCGTGCCTGCGACGAATGATCCGTGCCCAGCAATCGCATCTCATCTTCCACGTCTCGCGTGCGTCCGTAGTTATGCAGCGTTTTGACGATCAGCATGAAGTCGATCAGCCCGACTACGAATAAGGACGTAATGGCGATGCGCGGGCCCAGTATGGCGGTTGGGGAGAGCGGTGCAGGGTTGGCGCTGTCTGACGAGGAACCAGAGCGCCACACGAAGGAGAGAATGGCGGCTATGAAGAAAAACATGGACCTGAGGGCACAGGTGAGTGTGAGAACGTGATGGGGGCGGGAAAGACAAACCAGGCAAGCCATACTGCAGGCATTGCTAATAGGACCCACACATTCCACCAAATGAATGTTGTTGTTTTACGTGCTTCCTGTGGGGTTGCTGTGAGCGTGCGTGAATGGATGACAGCGCCACGCGCCACGTACCTCAGCCCAACGGGTAGCTTTGTACATACTTCTCATGGTGCCAAAACGGACAATGTAGATACAGCCGAAAGATAGGCTCATCAATGCAGACGTCAGCGAAAGCAGCGCAGCTGTGCGGGTCACAGGATCCTGCGCAATCTGTGTGTTCTGGAACATTGATAATATGGCGCTGTAGGAGGGGCATTTGACATCTTCCGAACTTAAAGCAACAGCATTAACTTACGAAAGCAATAACGCGGAGACAAGGTTCAGGGTCTTCCACTCTCGGAGCAGGGAGTCGATAAACGCCTCCCAGGAATGCTTGAATCTGATGAGAGCTGGGGAGACGTTGGCGGTCGTCCACTCGTCTGCCAAAGGGAGAGCAGGCTGTGGGTGGTAGTGAACCCCTGGCGGAATGGGGCTGGAGGTGGGGTTCTGCAGTTGGGGGGCACAGGCATCAATTAATCGTTGAATATCGGGGCGACTGAGCTCTGCATCCTCATAAATTCGAGCAATGCGTGAAAAATAAAGAGAGGGAAGGCGAAGCAGTAAGTGCAGGTATATTTGCCGAGGGAGAGTGTCCATTAAAAAATAACGAGAGGAGCGGAAGAATCTTCGCGAAGTCTTTAAGGGGATACATGTTATTGGGCGGGGTAGACATTGCTTGAGCGTGTCCTCGCAGTTGGGATCAAAGCTTGCATCATTGCGGAGATCAGGGCTACCGATGGAAAATCTGCGTAACGGGTTTCGCCTTTGGAAGGGGTTCTGTGGGACGAATGGTTCTTCGCGCGTTTCCCTACGATGAAAGCCAGTCCACGCGAATATGCGCATGGGAGATGCAGCTCGCGATTGTGAGGCAGAAGGAGAATCGTAGCTAGCCTTCCTGGGTGTCTGAACTCCTGCGCGCATGGCTGAGGGGGGTCGAGGGGGGTCGCTTGGGCGGCGAAACCGAGATAGCGGTGACTCAATCAGCGGTGGCCTTGGCAGAGCACCACCGTCGCGAAGCAAGGGGTGGTGTACGCTAATCCCCGGACGAGCATTATGACTGGGAGGGGATGGTACGCGAGAAGGGCCACTCTCAAAAGAGACGCGTTGGAATGCGCTACCCTTGCCGATGGAACTTTCGGAGGCGGTTGCCTTGAGTATGTCATGGTCAGGATTAGGATAACTTATGAAACCCTCTAAGGAAGGAGCTGATTGCGAAGCTGGAATGTCCTGGCGTTCCATCCTGCTTACGATGCGAGGACGAGTCAAAGAAGAGTCCGGGAGCGCGGATAGCTTGTCTGAGCTAGTAAGCTCTGAGTCACTGCTAGATCTCGGGACTAGAATTTTAAATAAATTAGAGGACTTTGAAGCGGTTGAAAGGACAAAGGCGCACCGTGAGATGAGAATGCCTCTGTTCGGATATCAGATGACAGCGCGTACTGGGTGATTGCTTGCTCAGATAACGAAGCTCGAGCCTCAGAGTATGGAAAAGTGTTATTCATTAAGTTAAAAAAGGATGAAGTCGTACAGGTCGTGAATACGTGACGGGAGAAATTAACCAGAAGCACTTCTGCGGACTATCGCTTTAAATACCATGGGTAGGCTTGTTGCCGTAAACTCGCCTCGAAGGGCTGTCTTGACAGATTGTGTGGAAACGAATACGTGCTCCTTTTTTGGGTTGCTTTGATCAGCATCAAAGGAAAGTCCGGTCACATGTGTGACAAGATCACGGGACGCGAATTGCCGTTTACGTCATGAGGTTCAGCAAGTTGGAGGGATGGCAAACAGCAGCATCGACGACGAAAACTGAGCACTTCTTCCCTTGGAACTTCCACCACGTCTTGTCAACCACTTCAACAGAAAGTCGTCATCTACTCTCATTTTTTCCTTTTTTTCTGCTCAAATTTGTGGATTTCTGCGTGGATCTCTGAGACTGCCAAGATCGCAAAGAATCTGTGGTTTTCAAGTGGAGAAACTTGGTCGTTTAGAGAGGATTGGCCAGCTGAAGGGGAGGGGGAAATGGGGAGCACGCCAACTTCGGAGCAACATGGTCACCACGCGCCATCAAATACAAACAAAGCCAAACAACCAATAGCACGCAATAGCCACTTGCAAACAAAGGTGGTGTCAGTGCTTCCGCCAACGTCTTCGCTTGTTTCATCCAATTTTCATCTAAAATCATCCAATAAATAATTAGCGAGTCATCGTAGACGTCAAGTCTCTCTTGCGCACTCCTCTTGCGCTCTTTTTTCGCGATTTTGCGCTGTGACTTTGGTCTATGCAAGATCCCGATCCACCACCTCCTCAGCAGGACCTTCATTCGGTAAAACCATCTGAACCACTCCACTTGCCATCGTCCAACGAAGAGCTACCGCCAGTCACACCGAAAGTCACTCTTAAGCTCCGTCAAATTAAGCTACTACTACCACCTCCACCTCCACCAACTCAAATGACTCAAGGTATCGATGGTCCGCGTCGTTCAACCAGAAACCGCGGCTCCTCTCAGTCCAGTTCAGAGTACTTCGAGAGTGAAAAATCCGTGATGGATGAGGACGACCACCCACCAGTCTCTGCGGAATCTCCAGAGTCTCCTCCCCCTGCCACCTTCGTCAAGTCCCAGAGAGGTCGCACGGTCAAGCTAGCCCAATATCGCGAGTCAAGTGATGACGAGGTCAACAAGATATTTCGAGATGATGAAGATGTCGAACTCGTTAATTCTCATGTTGACGCGATGGATGGTGATGATGAAGATGAAGATGATCAACCACGTCGAAAAACGCGCTCTTCCAGCAAACGCAGTTCCATTAATGATGACATACCAAGCAATCGTCGTGTCCTTCGCAATCGGAACAAGAACCCTCCACCCCCTCCTACAACCTCTAGTGGTCGTATCACTCGTCAACCCAAGCGATATGAACCCAGTAACAATCCGGCCAAGAGATTGACGCGTGCTCAAAGTAAAGCCGCTGCTGAAATGGATGATGGCTATATCGACGAGCCATCGGACGGCTCAGCCGATGCAGATGGCTCTCTTGATGATGCACCACGGACATCCTCAGATAATGACCTCGATGCCGAAGGCGAGGTAGATTTGGATGGCGAGGTTGAACATGATATTCAGGATCTGCAGTCAGATGGCCGACCGTATTCACTACGACAACGTGCCCCAATCAATTATGCAATCCCACCAGCACTGGAGGAGATGAAACAAGCAAAACCGCGTCCAGCTGGTGGCCGAGGTGGCGGCAATCGAAGGCGTGGACCAGGATGGAGTGCCTCTGGTGCTGAACTGAGCAGGTGGATGGGCATGGCCCCAGCTGATGACTCGGTGCGTCATCATACCTGTTTGCCACATATAGCAATTAGTTAACGCACGCCTATGCTAGGATTCCGACTTCCCAACTCGAACACCCCGTAAACCTTTTGGGGGTGCCGGTGTTTTTGGTGCCGGAGGCCCTGTTTCGGCGGGTGGTGCTGGTTTACTGCCAGGCGACCTTGCTGCCGCTGCTGGCACCCCTTCGAACCTGGGCAAAATTGGCGATGCAGGTGATTGCCATTGTTGCTTGCAAATCATCTCGAACTCATCCGCCCGCAGCATTGGCTGACGCAGACCCATTGGGAGTAAACACTAATGTCACCTTCGATGAAGTTGGTGGCTTGGATGATCGTGCGTGTTCTTCCATTGGGTTGTCATACGTTCTTGACCTCCTGTTTACAGACATTCATTCACTGAAGGAAATGACCATTCTTCCACTATTGTACCCAGAAGTCTTCCAAAGATTTAATCTAACGCCTCCTCGCGGAGTGCTATTCCACGGACCTCCTGGTACGGGAAAGACGCTCCTCGCCCGTGCTCTTGCCGCGAGCTGTAGGGCTAATGGCAAGGGTGTCTGTAAGTTACCCTCCTTTCCGTCAAGCCATCACCTCTCATAGTCTGCTAGCTTTCTTCATGCGTAAGGGTGCCGATTGCCTGTCAAAATGGGTCGGTGAGGCTGAACGCCAACTTCGTCTTCTGTTCGAGGAAGCACGCAATTGCCAACCAAGTATCATCTTCTTTGATGAAATTGATGGACTGGCACCTGTCCGGTCATCAAAGCAGGACCAGATCCACGCTTCGATTGTTTCAACGCTTCTAGCGCTGATGGACGGTATGGACGGACGTGGCCAGGTCATTGTCATAGGCGCCACCAACCGTCCTGATGCCATCGATCCTGCTCTACGAAGGCCTGGTCGATTCGACAGGGAATTCTATTTTCCCCTTCCATCTCTCGAGGCCCGTGAACGTATATTGACGATCATGACAAAGGACTGGGAGGGCTGGAAGGATGGACAAGGTGCTGAAAATATCAAGGGACTTGCCAAGTTCACCAAGGGCTATGGTGGGGCTGATCTACGGGTGTGTGATTTTACAGCTATACGTGCTGTCATCTGACTCACCTGCACTACAGGCCTTGTGTACCGAAGCGGCTTTGAACGCTATTCAGCGGCGATATCCTCAGATATACCAGTCCAGTGACCGACTGCTCCTCAAACCCGAGACTATCGGCGTAACATTCAGGGACTTCATGATCTCCATCAAAAGTACGTTTGTTTTTATCCAATACAGTTACGGTATGACTGACGTCTCATTTCTAGAGCTCGTCCCGTCATCTGCGCGCTCCTCATCCTCATCCGCCTCACCTCTCCCCACTCAGCTTGTTCCTTTACTTTCGGACACCTTAGAAAAGGTGAAAGATGCTATTAACAGGGTTCTTCCTGTGAGCAAGAAGCGCACTGCTTTAGAAGAAGCTATGTGGGAAGAGGACAGTGAGGCACATGCCCTTGACAGGGAACTGTTCATCCAATGTGAGTACTGGCAGCTGGTTAATCGACGGAGTTGTTGATCGTTCCATAGCTATGGAGACCTTAAGGGTCTATCGACCACGACTGGTACTCCATGGGTTTGCTGGTATGGGACAAGGCTATTTAGGAGCTGCCGCCCTCCATCATTTGGAGGGATTTCATGTTCAGACCCTCGACCTGGGGACACTCTTGGGTGATTCAACACGGGTAAGCCTATCTTATCCTTCTGATAAATCTGTCCTCTTGATAGTTTGATCAGACTGTGGAAGCCGCTGTAGTTCAACTATTCGTCGAGGCTAAAAGACACCAGCCCTCGGTTATCTACCTTCCTTCTCTCGATGGGTGGTCAGCAGCGGTTTCCGAGACTGCACGATCTACTGTCAGATCCATGCTCGATTCGCTTGCGCCTACGGACCCCGTCCTAGTACTTGCAATCGTTGATGGTCCATTTTCCTCACTACCCCGTGACGTCCGTTCATGGTTCGGCATGACCCGCGAGAACCGCCTCAAACTACCAAGTCCAACTGAAGCTCAGCGAGAAACCTTCTTCTCGAGCATCATCGCTGACATCCGTCGACCGCCGAATCAGTTCGCAGATGGTATCAAGCGCCGAAAACGAATTCTTGAGGAGCTACCAATTGCGCCCCCGCTTGAGCCCCGTCAACCGACGGCTGCTGAACTTGCTGTTCAAGAAGAGAACGATCAGCGTGTCATCACATTATTGAAGTACCGTCTTGGCCCTATACTAACGGAGCTAAAACGAAAGTTCAAACGATTTACCAAGAAAGCTAGGGTGAGTGTGATCGCTACGACTGCTTGCGCAGTCACTGATGACCTGCTTTAGGAGGAGTATGACTTCGACCCAATTCCTGTGGTCAATGAAGTGGAAATTATTGCTACTACCGTAACCGTACAAGCCGAAAATGATGTTGTCGACATCTGTGAGCAGGTCATCCAGGAGCAGCCAAACGGCATCGTCAATGGGATCCACCCTGATCCTGAGCCAATCGAACATTCAGAACCACCACAGCCACCGCATCCACCACAGCCACAGCTATTCGACATGGACCTCGAGAGGATGCACGTTGACCTGTACAAGGGCAAGTACCTGACTCCGCACGATTTCCTAGAGGACATCAACAAGATTGTTTTCAACGCCGCTGCACGTGCACATCAGGATCCTACTGGTGACCGGCTGTATAGGGCGCAAGCCATGCTGACTGCTGCCGAAGTGAGCATCCAAGACTTCGATGCCCAGTTTAAGCATGAGTGTCAACGGATGGCTGAGCGGGAGCGGAAGAGAAGGGAGGAGCACAAAAAGGCAAAGGGGAAGGGCCGGGCTGGAGAGGACGCTCAGAACGGTGCAGCAGCGCCTCGCAGGAGTGCTCGCCACAATGGCCAACAACTGGAGATCACTATCACGGATCCGTTACAATTGGAAAGGCGACTCAAAAGGGCACGTTCTACTGAGCGTCACAGCGGTTCTCCTGAATCAGGTAACGATAAGCCAGAAGAACCTAGCACCCCTCGGAACTCAAAACGTCAGCGGACGATAACGAGCGATGATGACCATGACCCAATGGACATCATCGGTGCATCTCGCGCTCAGATTAAAGGCTCGGCTGTGCGTTTTGCAAATGACGTTCAACCCCCTCCTGAAAGTGATGTGTTACCCGTTTATGGTGTACCTACTGCTATCGACAGTCTGTCAAACGCAAGTGCAATGGCTGTTGACTCTCCCTCCCCACGGAAACCGGCTGGCTTTGACCCTATGCTCTTAAATCCGATGTCTCCTGACGGCGGATTCCCAACAACCTCGATATCACACCTCTTAAATGGTGCAGGACCATCGACAGTACCCGCACAAGATGGATGTACCCCTCCTCCTGCTCCTTTGCTGTCCCCAGCGATTGGAGTTGCGCTTCTAAATCCATTAATACCACCTCCCCGCACGCCCTCTCCACTAGCCACTCGGTCATTAACCCCAGCCGCTGACATAATCCAAGAGCAACCCATGGTGGTTGTTCCCCCGGTTGAAATAGAAAGAACCCCAACTCCTTTGCCAGACTTTCATGTCGATGAACATCTGCTTTCGACTCTTCAGTCTGACTTGTGTTCCAGTACCGCGCAACTCTCCGTCGAGCTTCTCGAACAGCTTCGTGCAGCAGCGCTTGGGTGTATTTGGAGACACCGTACTGACTGGGATCGTGGTGAGCTCATAAGAGAGATGAAAGACATACTGAAGGAATTTTTGGACGACTTTGCTGCTGGGGGTGATGATCCTGACTCGCCTTGAGCGTGAGGGTTGAAGTGTATTGACTTTTGATTTGATTGATAGATTATTGTTTTTATTTTGCAGCTTTATGTATCTTATCATCGTTAGTACTTGTATTGTTTGCAGTGTCGACATAGCTTCCTGCGTGGAATTGAGATGGGTGAAAACGGATGTCTTTTAGGCTCCTAGGGGAAATTGACTGAACGCGGTATGTCACGCGTGTTGTACGTTCATGTGTCACGTCACCTTGACGGTGCTTTGAAACCTTTGATCTCGAACTCGAGTCTCTAGACTGGTGACCAGCCCCTCTATGTTTGTACATCAATCATCTATTGGCTATCACGCGTTTTTCACGCTGTCATTCTGCAATGCTATCGAGACCCGCTGAAAGGTTCAGTCGCACCACTCTGATCAACGTGAAACAACCTGCTGCTTAACATGAATTACACGCTACCCCGAGCTGTATTCCGCGGGGAGTCTGGGACTATCTCGAGCAGCCGACTTCACAGCTCGGACATCAGCTTGAAATTTACGGTAGGATATGAGGATATGAAAAAGATTACACAGGACCTTCCGAAGACACCTCCTTACTCTGCGTCACCAACGTAGCGGCTTGGAGCTCCTTGTGTGGAAATAGGAAGGGAGAAAGAGCGGATGCACCCAGAATTTCGTCGCGGTTGTCATGGGTAAAATCGATGGTGGCTGGCGTAACTTATAAGTGTAAGGTCGCTCTCGCCATCCCGAGTCCTTACCATTGGGTTTGCTTGTAAAACAGGTAGACCATCAGCATGGTGACCACGAATACAAAATTCATTCTCAAGCTCGAAGTGGGTTTTGACCTCAAGGTCCATAATATAATGATGTTATCGCCTCAGGTGTTGAACAAGCTCTGAACGTGGTTTCACAAGCATACTTATAAGAAAGCCATGAAACATCTACAAGCGCGTTTCATTCCACGTGAAATTCCATCCTGAGAGTTTGCATGTATCTCCTTGAAGTTGCGTTCAAGTTTTCTTCTCTTTCGTCCCCTCCGAGTGATCATTGCGCCTGCGCTTGTAAAGACAGCTCCGAGAGAAGTTGGAACTTGCACCTCGAGCGATGACCGATTTCGTGCACAGATTTGGAGCCGCCGAGGGCCATTGCCATCATCGCTGCATGGCCCATGACAGTAGAGCGCCTTCGGGTCATTCTGGAAGGCTCGCGGCACGAATGAAGAAAAAAAAGAAGTCAAATACTTGTAACGGCTATCACGGCCTACGACAGTCAGCACTCGACGAGATGGTTATGTTGTTGTTCTTGGGCGTGCTAAATTCTTTCGGATCTGGGATCTGCAGGTTTCTGTGGCATCATATTTTGATATCGTAAGTCTCATGGAACGCTTTGCAGCCGGTGAGGTATGCCAATTTGCTGCCACAAAATACGCTGATGCTCAGTTGGGATAGTGTTCCGTTTGTTTGTGTGCTTACAACGTGCTTTGATTGTTCCACATTGCACGCTTCCACAAGTTCCCCCCTCGTAATTTATACACAGATATGGTGGTACAATTTGATGTCCACAATTACTCTTTGTGCGACGCGTCCACAGCTCATTAGGGAAAGATTGTGGCCCGGCCAGGTAACGCTTAAATAGTACGTCTACGTCTCTACCTTCTCATAACTGTTCATCACTTCTTCTTCTTCATGCTTTCGAACGACCGGCTCCGCCTAGGTCCAAAGGTCACCCTCAAATTGATCACTCGTCCATCAACATCAACAACCGACTCATCAAGTGCTTTGCCCGGCGCGCCCGACGTCGTGCCTCACCACTCCCCCTCGGTGGATACAGACACGGCGGATCTGACTTCAAATCTTCCTACTCCTCTGCACTCTTCTCACTTTGAGCCAGTCCCAATTCACGCCGTTTCACCTCAAGGCACAACAGAGGTGTCCGCCCCGAAAAACGTGAACGGTCCCTTTCGTATTTTGCGCCATTTGGCGTCGGGAGGTTTCGCCGAGGCTGTAGCAGTTCACGACAAAGCATCAGGTCGCTTTCTGTGTCTGAAGGTTTTTAGCAAGGACCGAATTCAGGAAGATGCCATAGAACAGGGTCTTCTGAACGAGCTCGAGGTTTACAAGCGCCTTGCGTCTTCGAGGGAGTGCTGTCCCGCAACGATGTTTCTGATGGAATTAGAGATGTCTTTTCAGACAAAGAAAGACGTTTGTTTCGCGATGGTATGTGCTTCTTCTCTGTGCGCCGTTTGTGCTGTTTTAATCCGTTACAAATCCCTAGGATCTCATGACGAATGATTTAACGCATTATATAGACAACGAGCCTGAATACTGCCTCGAGAATGCTCGTAGGTGGAGTGCGCAACTGGTAAGTAGGTGTCGCTCCTGGTTTTCGATGTCTCACCACTGTATTTGAAGGCGCTTGGTATCAACGCCCTACACACCATGGGCATCATTCATCGCGATATAAAATCAGATAATATTCTGATCGACGTACAAGAGAATGTCCGGATCGCTGATTTCGGGCTCAGTTACATCGACAAGGACCCAAAACCCTTGCATGCGTGGAGAGGTTATTCCTCAGATTTCACGGGAACCATCGATTGTATGGCGCCTGAAATCTGGCCCAACTTGACAGAACCAGATTCTGTCAAGTACGGCGCGCCCATAGATTGGTGGGCGTTCGGACGTGTTCTCTACGAGCTCATTTCACCGTCGAACCATAAGGCACGTATCGCATCTTGCTTAGTCGTCATCTTACTGATATCCCCCGCCAGGAGCTCTTTGATTCGGAGGCGGATATAATGAAGTATGTTGCTTGGCACTCCAAGAATAGCGGAAAATCCCGCTTGTTCCCTTCGTTTCAGCGTCTTGGTCCAATTGCGGCCGATTTGGTTGCAGGAGTAAGCTCTTTCTATTATGTTACAAGTCCATCACTTACCTTTACCGCGACAGTTGCTTAATCCCGTTATCATATCGCGGTACGGATTCCAGCAAGTTACCGATCACCGGTATTTCTCGACCGGTGATGGGACGTCAGAATTCCACGGCGCCTGCTCTCGCGGTAGGTTTAATTCGACTTTTTGCAGTGAAGATCGTACTAACGTCTTATGCAGCTATTCAACGCAAGGAACAGCAAGAGATGTTGCCGTCCTTGTGGCCTGAGGAGACTCAAAAAGTGAAGGTCTGGCACCCCGTACCTCCCGGGCATCCGAAGCACGTTTCAACTATTCATTGGAAGAAGCCCAGGCCGTAAATTGTTTCTTTCTTAGGATTCCCTCCAGCTTGTAATGATTTCGTTGCGAATTTCTCCGTACCAAGCTCCCATTTTCACTGTGCCTTCCATCTTTCTTGACACAGACAATTCCAGAAGTAATACACACATTAGCGTTGTATTAGCGTGTGTAGTTCTAGTTCCCATATGTCTGTTCACATACATCTCCCTGGCCATCTCAAGGATGGGCTACTAGTAATAATAGCAGGCTCAATAGGTTGACTAGGATACATAAGGAGAGCTGGGCCCAGCTGCTAGAGTACGTCGGCGTCTGTATTGTCTTTGACCCACTCACCGACTCAATACGTTCTGCGAGATAGAACAAATAGGTTGATTTTCCCAGTTCACGTTCATTGGAGTCTCCAATGACTCAGGTGTGTGGCTACGAATGTCACAGCGCATGTAAAACATACCTGCGGCGTCCGAAGACATCCCAAGTCGCTGTCGACATGGGGTGCAATCGAGATCTCAGTCTTTTGAGCTAGAGGAAGTGTATACGGAGCGTGTGATACGGTGATCATGGGCGGCGGGGTGGATGAACAAGAATTACTGATCATGGTGGCGGAACGGACACAAGTCTGAGGCTGTCAGCCAACTGTCAGCTGATATCAATATGGACCATAGGAGTAAATTGGCCTCGTCGCATATCGATATCGGTCTATAAACGTGTTTTGATCTGGACATGTTGAAGACTGCATCGGACCCTCATAGATATGGATATGGTATAAATACAAACACAAGCTACATGTAAGGCTTTGATAATGAGTTAGACAGCGAATTGATTGGATCATGAAAGATATTTAATCCACTAAAGATACGGAAAGTAAGGACATGCCCTTATATCTCGAGTGGCTCTTCAAAGCGGTACAAATGGAATTGTGGATACGCAGCATGCCAAGAAGCAACATACAAAACACAAACAAGTTCATCTCACAGCTGTATTTACGTGCTCAGCGTCTTGCATGGTCCTCAACGGCCACAGAGCTCGAACATGTAATCCACGTACGCACACATCTCCCATGGCAGGACATCGCCTTTGTCAGAAACTCCTTGCACATAAAAGCGTAACCCTCTTCCGTCCATCACGTTCTTCGGCAGCATCGCTGAATCCACATACAATCTATTAGCACGCCCATCTAGGCCTGTTGTTCCGATGAATATCGCGGCGGCGGCCCCTGCGACACTTCCCGAAAGGGGCTGCGGGTTGACGTAGATATTGAAGTATAGAAATGAGGGGAATCGTTCTTTGGTATCGTCTAGAATCCATGCAGGATTCGGGTCTTCTGGTGAGGATATGACTCCTAATGTGAGACGTGGAAAAGAGGATGCGATGTCCCATGTGAGAAGCCCGCTGAGACCAGTTGAAGGGGAGGCGAGAGGCTTGGTGCTTTGGAATTTAGCCCACAGAATCCCAGGGATTCCCTTCAAGACGTGGACGGTGGGAGAAGATGGATATACGGCAAGTTGACCTAACGAGACTGAAAAATCAAGTGGCCGAGATGGATCTTCAGCAACAAAACCAATGATCAAGCCAACGGCAATCGACGCATTAGCTGTGCTGGGGGGGAGCGAGAAGCTAAGGACTTGTCTGGTCCAACCATTCTTGAGATCAGATTGAGTGGATACCCCAACATTGATCTCTGGGATATCTCCGCCACCCACCATCAACGGCTTCACGAAAAGTCCAAGATCAAGGTCTGTCCCCTCACAAGCGACAGTCTTGTAAACGATGTTAACGTCATATGACATAAGGGAAGTCACATTCAACGACTGCACAGGGAGCCAGATGCACCGGAAAAATGCATCATCGGCCGTACTGCCAGCACAAGAAATGGAAACTTTGAGGGTATTCCCTCCATTCCACGCGTCACTCATGTCCAACATGGATGATGCTGAAGGGAGTGCATCTGAACAATCATTGTTTTCCCACGTCACAGATGGTCGCGGCCACACTAAATCCCCAAGGGCACTTTGCTTGTCGACATCAGCCCAACCATCCTTTGTCTGAAGAACATTCACGCCTTCGACAAACCACGAACGCCCGACTCCTGGAGAGAACGATGTGTAAAAGACCAGCTGGGCGGGGTCAGGAGGAGTTGCATGCACAAAGAATGCTGACATTGGCTCGAACGCATCGTGAGGACACTCAGGCTCTCCGGGACGTCTGGAAGCATCAGGCACGGGGACCACCTCTTGAGGGTCTGCGGGACCGATCCATAACTTGCGCTCATATTCCCACCATTGATCCCAAGTCCATCCTGTCTTGTCTTGTTCGCTCTCCCATGTCCACGCTTGCCCGAAAAGGGCGACACTTAAGCCGAGTGATTGGGGATCAATATGTGTCAAGGCCTTGTAGGAACCGAATCCACCTCCACCGTGCGATCCTCGGCCCCAGACATCAACGCCTGTAAAGATGCTTTGGAGAGACTTGACGGAGGAGATGGTAGGTCCCTTCGTAGCATCACTGATGAGCACTGGATCCAAGCTCATGAAATACTGAGCAGTGAGAGCTGGGAAAGATGGCGGCCACTTATGGAATACGCTTGAGATAAAGGCAGCGAATATAAACACGCGCTTACAGTGTAATTCGTGAAGAATGCATCAGATGAGAGGAAGAATGGTAGATTCAGATTGTTCAATCGATCCTGCCACCTCACTTGGCCATTGAAAACCACACTGTCGTACCTGTAATTTAAATTAGATCAGGAACATTTGCTACAATCTTTTGATCCGCCTTAGCCTCACCAAATAACTTGGGCATGTGTACCAACTTTGATTACGAGCTCGGATCTCAAAAGCAAAATCCATCCGGCAAGCGCCCGCGCTTGTTCCAGGCCTCCTCGAAGCGGACATTCGAAATTCAGGAGGTAGCCATCAAACCCGCGCTGACGAGCAAGCTCCGCTAAGACTGAGGCATAGTGTCTTGACATGGGGATTGAATCAGTATGTAAAGTTGGGCCTGCGCCCGCCTTTGGACATCCTACTATCAGCTGGAGGCAGTCAGCTTCTCCAGATCCCTCGAATATTCTGGAACGGGGTGAGTGGATTGCGTGCTATCCAATGGTGATTTGTGGAGCCCACATTGTTCCGAGCATCTTAACCCCTTGTCTATGTGCAGCATTGATCCATCCTGAAGGAGGAACAGTGACTCTGTGATGCGAGAAGCTGGCAAAAATGATGAGTGGCGATAAGATGATTAATTAGGTCAACATACTATACAAATGTGTCACATAGAGGCCAAAAATTGAATGTATAGCACAGGCCAGAAGGAGATTCTGTATACCCTCCCTATGCAGAATGGAAGACCGAGTCATTTCATTACGGCTACTGATCATGACATAAATCAACGAGTCACCTACTGACTTTATAATCGTGGCACACCTTTGATAGGCGGGTCAGTGGGGCATCGTGGAAGAGCAAGAGTTTTGCTTCTTCACCAAAAGCTTCCCTCTCTGGTTCAATGATTCTGCAGGCTGAGGACGGGCCTGACACTCCAAGACAGCCATCAGCTTTTCGTGAGGGAGACTAGCCCACTGATCAAGCTCGGCCAAAGACTTAAAGTAGGGTGCCTCGTCGCCAACAAGTTTTCCATGTCCAGTTCCTCGCAGAGGCATAACGTCCACGAATTCAAGCTAGCAGTGGTAGTTGATGTCGATGATTGAACAAGAGCGTGGGAAATAGCAGTGGGGTTGTTGTGTATGATGAACTCTCCTCCAAACTGTTCTTTTTTTCCGTTTTCATGACGGACATGTCTGAGGAACAACAGGACAGTATAGTCGATATCGAAACACCAACAGAAATCGCAACGAACGACGCCGAGTATATTGGAGACAAGACTCAGCCAACCGAAGAGATTCTGAATGCTCTGAATGCGCTCAACCAGACAACCGCTCAAAATGGACACGAGCAATCTCCAGCTCAGCAAGGCAATGTCAAGCAAGATACTCCGAGTCAAGAAACTCCCTCTGAATGGCATGTTCTGCGCGAGAAGCTGCGTGAGCAACCTCATGATCCAGACGGCTGGAACAAACTCGTCGACCTCGCCGAGGCACGCGGTGAAATTGAACAAATAAAACAGACCTATGAAGCTCTGCTTGAAGTCTATCCCAACACGGTATGCACCTTCCAGCCTTATACTCGACAGTCCTTAACATGTATCACCAATACCAAGTCGTCCGCTCAAATCGCCTATCTCAATCATTTTCTGAGCCCCGGACTTTTTCCGTACGCCGAAGAACTCTTCAGAAGATTCCTGAGATCCTCTCCTCTAGTTGACCTATGGAAGTTCTATCTTACCTACGTCAGGTCAGTGTGACATGTATGCTATATCCCAGATGCATTGAACTGCTTGCCTAGACGAGTCAATACATCACCGGCCAGTCGCGAAGCCGTTAGCAAAGCGTACGAGTTTGCCTTGAGCCGGATAGGCCAAGACAAAGATAGCGGGGACATTTGGAGTGATTATATCCAGTTCCTCAAGGCCGGAGAGGTTTGTCTTTGTATTCTTACTGCCACTTTCAGCACGCTACTGACGCTGTGACAGACAACCACAACATGGGAGGAACAGCAAAAAATGGATGCCCTGCGCAAAGTTTACCATCGTGCTGTTCAAATCCCTCTTGAAAATGTCGAGAGGCTCTGGTCAGAATTGGAGACTTTCGAAAATAGCCTCAACAAAATAACGGTGATTGGCTTTGCTAATGTGATACGATGTGATGCTAACGGTGGTACAGGCCAAGAAGTTCATGTCAGATTTATCACCATCATACATGCAAGCTCGTACAGTGCTTCGTCAGCTCCAACGGCACCTAGGACCGCTGTTCCCCCCACCGCCAGCTTCCTCGTCGACACGACCACATTTATACCTCCCTCCTACTCCTACGTTCAATGCGGCTGAAAGGGCACTTGTTGGGGCTTGGAAAACGTACTTGAAGTGGGAGGAGAGCAACCCACTCGAGTTTGAGGACAAGGATAAAACAACCCTTATTTCACGTATACAGGGTGTGTATCGCAAAGCTGCTATACGAATGAGGTTTTATGCGGAAATATGGTTTGTCTTCAATTTTAATTCTGTCATGGATAACTCATCGTCTGTACAGGTATATGGCTTTCGTGTGGACAAACAGCGTGGGTAAGCCGGAAGAGGCGCTGAATATCCTCAAATCTGGCATGGAGGCCAACTCTACCAGCTTCCTCCTCCACTTTGCATACTGTGAGCTGCAAGAGTCCCGCAAGGAACACGCTGAGGTCACTACGACGTTCGACAAGTTCCTTGACGTCTTGCGTGCTGAGTTGGATGAGCTCGAAAATCGTATTAATTCCACCAACTCGTCTTTTACGTCTGATGCCCCCGGTCGTAACGTGCCTACGAGTGCTCAAACTGGAAATGGTTTAGGGTCGTTAGAAGCAGGAACCATCTCCAAC
Organism: Suillus brevipes Sb2; assembly: GCA_011800875.2. Classification (NCBI taxonomy): domain Eukaryota; kingdom Fungi; phylum Basidiomycota; class Agaricomycetes; order Boletales; family Suillaceae; genus Suillus; species Suillus brevipes. The sequence goes on along the minus strand of JRHT02000042.1, from coordinate 53,896 downwards.
ACTTCGTCCTTTGCTACTCAGGCTTCCGATGAAAAGCCTCCAAAAGTCAAAGAGCTCTCCGACCGAAGACAAGAATATGGTGTTGTTTGGATCATGTACATTCGGTTTGCACGACGTGCTCTCGACCTCAAGGCTTTCCGTTCAGTTTTTGCGAAAGCTAGGCGTGACCGATGGACGCCATGGGAGGTGTATGAAGCTGCTGGTACGTTAAAGGTCCGAGAGTCAGCCGCAGATGATAATGGTCCCTCTTCAGCTCTCATGGAATACCACTGCAACAAAGATGGTGGTACCGGCGTGGCATCGCGTATCTTTGAGAAAGGTTTGGAAACTTATGGTGACGAGATTGAATTTGTTCTGAGATATCTCGGATTTTTGATATCTGTGAACGACGAGAACAGTTGGGTTCCATTTTCTTTATGTGTTGTTCGCCCACTCACTATTTTCTCGCCCAGATGCTCGAGCTCTATTTGAACGGGTTATCACAGCTTTCCCGCCTGAACGCGCTCGTCCCCTTTGGGAAAGATGGGCTCGTTATGAGTACCAGTATGGTGATCTTGAGGCGGCACAGAAGCTTGAAAAGAGAATAGCTGAAGTTTATCCCTCGGGTACGTGCGCGCATACTTCTTTAAGGATGTCAAGCTCATAGTTTTCCCAAGATCCTCCCATCAAACGGTTTGCTCAACGACATACGTATCTAGGAACTGATGCCATTGCAGCACGGGATCTTGGGTTTGCCATGGCAGCTCGTCAGCCTGCCGCGTTGGGTTCAACTAGCACTTCGAATTCTATTGAAAAGCGAACAGACTCATTGTTATCCTTGACTTCAGCTTCGCATATGCTAGCCAACCAGCCGCCCATAAAGAGAGCCTCATCTCCGGACTACAAGAGACGCGAGGGATCTGCTAGACCTGACTTTGGTCCCCCCAGCAAGCGGCAGAGGCCATCATCTCCGCCTCGCGACCGTGACCGAGAGAGGTGGGAGGGTCCCCCTAGAAAGCGATTCGGAAGCCCCGCAGGCTGGGAAAGAGAGCGAGACAGAGAACTGCAGCATGTCAAAAAAGATCGCGAAGATGACAAGGCGTCTACTCTGCCCACTGTTATCTCGTGGTTTGTTGGACAGCTACCAAGCCCAGTTTCCTTTGACGGTCCGTCAATTTTTCAAATTCTGAGGAGTCCCTGATGCGAGATCATTCTAGGTCCCGTGTTCCGAACTGATGACCTGATGATGTTATTACGCAATGCTGTGATTCCTAGTGCTACCAGACGTGCTACCCCACCACCTACGCCGCTACCGCCGGCGCCTCCTGCTGCCCGTACCGGTGCGTATATCGATTAATTCCAGCGGACGTAGCTTCTAATTTGCGCACAGGTGGTGGTCGCCCACCTCCGGATTATGGACCATATCAAGGACCTGGTGGAGGGACTCGCGGTGGTCGCCGTTATTAGTTTTATTCCGACGTGCTTAAAATCTAACCCGTGGTTTCTCGTAATTGTTGCTTTTCCTGTATCTTCTTTATAATCATATTGCAAGTCCAGTGATTCCGCAGCACTTTCACCATCATGTCGCTTAGAATCCACCACTGACACTTCATCCTATAGTAAAACAAAAGCAGCACAAGAGACTCTAACTTGTTCAGAGAATCAAGTTTCAAAGGCTGGCATAACAATCCCTCACACCAATAAACCATTTCTCTCAACATACCACTGATTGGCCCTCCTGCAGGTCAAATGCTTTGCACACGACTTCTTCCTTTCGCCAAGTGCAGCATCCTTTGCCTGGAAATATTGGGACCCAACAGAATTCCTAGATGACAGCGACGATTACACTCATTGACAATCACACAAATTGTTTCTTGAGATGTGTACTGCTTCGCTACCTCCTGGATACGACTCTACAAGAGAGTTCCACGACTCTGGCAAGGGGCAGCAAGGATAGACCGGGATCTTTCATCCGGGACACGGCGCCTCATTCAATGCAGTTTGTATCGCAGTCTCTTCGTTTCGTTGAGAGTGTTCCGACGGGTATGTCCGTGTCGACCTGAGCATGTAAGTCATTCCGTTTCCATGTCTCAGTCGCAATTGTATACTCTGGGCCGGGCTTCAAGCTTCAGGACCTGCCCCTCCACTAGCACTCGAAGACTTTATATAGGCTTGGTAATCGTGAGATGTAATTCTTGCCCTCCAGTACCTCTGCCTTTGCTGAGGGGACTGTGCAAAGATTGGTCTCGTTCGTCTTTCCTTTGTTATCGACATAGCACGCATGTATACATGCATATGCATCAAGTCGATAAATTAGTAAGTTCGAATCGCTACGTGCGCAAAAAGAAAGAAAGCGATAGTAAATGACGAGTCTCAAGCTCAAGTTCGACGAAGAATCAGTGTAAGCCTGACGATGTGTGCCTAAGATCATACTATTCAGCGGCTTTTCGACTCCAGGCTTCTAGCGTCACTCTTGAACCTTGATACGCTGTGCAGCTTGTGATTAGAAAAAGACATTGGATGATTCTGAATTCAATTCTAGCTAATCAACCACTGGGATTTGAGTATGAGTGACGTGTAAACCCGATGAACTCGATTAAAAATGCCAAAACAAACAAGTCAAGGCGTTGGATTAAATACTCTTATAGTCCAATGACTTAGCAAACTCGCGTCGAGCGAGAGATGTCAATAGCCTGACGTGGTTCCATCCTACACTTATACAATCGTTGCAGTAGGATGGGCACCTCCCGTCTAAAATTCGCATTAGCCAATACACAAACGGTACGTCATCGTGGAACAAACCATGGCAGGAGGGTAGTAAGTGGGGTGTTCCAGGGCACTTTCATAGATCTGGAATCCCTCCACCTTGGAAGTTCGGGGAGATCTGTCTTGTAATTCATGTGAAAAGTTGGCCTGTAGCTCTGGGCGATAGACATGCGGGGGTCGGGTTTGTGAACTGTGTGGGCTTCCTTCTGAACCCAGATAATGACGCGCATTCAGTAGAGCCATATAGGAGTTCACGTATACTGAGTGCATCAAATAAGCTTTTTGCATGCGATAGGCAAGTAGTAAAGCGTACATTTGGAAAGCAGAAGTTCGATTCCAAGAAAGATGAAATTATTCGGCATTGCTGCGTCCTGCAGGCAATGATAAGTTACATGTTGTAATTGACATTGAGGATTCTCACCGTGATGATGCATGTCATCGAGCATATGCTTAAGAAGGTGGGGGATTGGTGGCAGGCTGGTGAAAGATCGCGAGAAGCGTACCTTGTTAAGCATCCTGTATTAATAATGTCTCTTACGAGTGTCTGAAGCGTCATATCCGTTCTACGATACTATCAGCCAGAGAAACACAACATCAGAAAGTCATACTTGGTGAACCCCGTCTTGGCAGAAGCAAGGAGGTAGCACAATGAGGAGGCAATGAGAAAGTCGATTAGAGTCATAGTGCCTAAACTCAGGTAGATGGACCACCGAATCTTGGTCAGATCCGAAAAGAGCTTGGATTTGAATCTAGATCAATGTGTTTGGTGAGAAAGTAACAGGTGCAACGAGGCATTGACTTACACAGCCCAGAACATAACTAGTGAATGGGGATAGAGGTCAGCAATATATCAACAAAATGTCGCATTTTACGTCACCGAAGCCAACACCTGCGATACAGATGGTTTAATGTCAATCAGAATGTTCGCGACACCGTCTATACACTTACTTGATGCACAGACGATGATAACCGTCTTATGGTCGTTTCAGGGTGAGAGAAAACAAGCTATGACGTGAGCACTTACCATTAACACAGGTAAAATTCTGATCCTCCCTTTGCTAACTAAGAAATCAGGTGAGCTCATCACTGCCATTGTAGCCCGCGCAGGATACATACTTATCCATATACGCTGCAGGTACAGGCTACATGTAGGTGTATCAGCAAATAAAATCCACTGGCAGAAGTAATACTTACAGGTGCACGCTATACACAATACACACCTGAAAAACAAGGAAACCGTGAGGCATGTTACGTAGCGGTTCGCTTGTTCTAACTTACGTCGATGACTATTAGCGCCTACGTGTGATGAAGTTCAAAAGGTGACAGCCCAGCATAGTTGCGATCGTGGCGCACCTTAAAGCTCCACACCATCTCGAGAAGTGCCAGTGGATTTGCGTAGTTGGTGATCAGATAGTAGTATATCATGTGATTCACCAAACAGACATGCAAAGCATCAAGAAACCTTGCAAGTGCGATTATCAAGTCAACCGTAGCACCGATTACAAGCCCTCAGAGAGACACCTACCAGAGCCAGCATACCTTAAAGCATCGAGTTAGAAACAAGGTTTGTCTTTCAGTCTGGTACACAAGGACTTACCGCAAGTTTGTAGAATGTGAACCCCGAATCCTTGCGCGCCTGGAAGTAGAGAAATGCTTGGACGTTGCTCAGACCGAAAAGACTATAAAGATCAGTCAGAACTGAGTGACCTGACCCCATTATATACAGAGTATCAAACTCACATTGCACCGATAGCACCGCCGATATAAAGCGCCCCGAAGGTACTATCTAGATCAATTTGGGACATACTGTGTTCAGTAGAATATAGATCTCATAAGATAGTTATGAGACGGTTCAAAAGCCTGGTCCTTCAAGTTCGCGGTTTATGGGCGATGCCTACATCAAGAAAAGGTGTGCTTATAGGGAACCAAGTTATCCGAGCTCTTGTTTGCGTTCAAAACACACAGCCTAGGCTAAAAAAACCACATGCAGCAATATTGGGCGCAAAGAACGTCATCCGCCTGTTAGAACAACCTATTTTGATGGGCAGAATTCCATAGGAACAGCTTTGTGCCTTAATGTTGAGGATTTCGCGACTGTGATGCGGCAGAATAACGCTATGTGGTACACAGCCTCTATTCATTTCCGGCGTCAGTATTATTCACTCAGACTTACTAGTGGATGAGGCCAAAGAGTAGTCTCCAGACATCCATCATGACGGAGATGCGCCGCGGCTGGGACGAACATTGCGTACGAGAGTCCCTCAGAGTTGTTAACGTTGTACTCCAGTTAAAAGTAAACCTAGTAAACCTTCAATGATATTATCATCATATGATCGGGCATACTAAAGGTATACGTCATAATCAAGTGGAGCGGCATCTCTGCAAACTAGTACTTGCCTGAATTATAACGCGCAAAGGCAATAAAGGAGCTGCCAGCCAGTGGGGGGAAACAGATGCTAGTGCGTAGAGACCTTCAGTGAAAAGTCTATCTTTCAATTCGCTGGCTACTAGTACTGGATGATGGAAGCGATTGAAACGTTGAGAGTCCGATGCAGCCCATGACTCAATCATGATGCGATAGACCGATTACATGAGCCATAACCAAGTGCGCTCGGCTAACTATACCTCCGCTCACGGCTAAAGCCGACAACACTACCAATCATTGAATATGGACTGAAAAATTAACCTATTTGTTCTATCTCGCAGAACGTATTGAGTCGGTGAGTGGGTCAAAGACAATACAGACGCCGACGTACTCTAGCAGCTGGGCCCAGCTCTCCTTATGTATCCTAGTCAACCTATTGAGCCTGCTATTATTACCAGTAGCCCATCCTTGAGATGGCCAGGGAGATGTATGTGAACAGACATATGGGAACTAGAACTACACACGCTAATACAACGCTAATGTGTGTATTACTTCTGGAATTGTCTGTGTCAAGAAAGATGGAAGGCACAGTGAAAATGGGAGCTTGGTACGGAGAAATTCGCAACGAAATCATTACAAGCTGGAGGGAATCCTAAGAAAGAAACAATTTACGGCCTGGGCTTCTTCCAATGAATAGTTGAAACGTGCTTCGGATGCCCGGGAGGTACGGGGTGCCAGACCTTCACTTTTTGAGTCTCCTCAGGCCACAAGGACGGCAACATCTCTTGCTGTTCCTTGCGTTGAGTAGCTGCATAAGACGTTAGTACGATCTTCACTGCAAAAAGTCGAATTAAACCTACCGCGAGAGCAGGCGCCGTGGAATTCTGACGTCCCATCACCGGTCGAGAAATACCGGTGATCGGTAACTTGCTGGAATCCGTACCGCGATATGATAACGGGATTAAGCAACTGTCGCGGTAAAGGTAAGTGATGGACTTGTAACATAATAGAAAGAGCTTACTCCTGCAACCAAATCGGCCGCAATTGGACCAAGACGCTGAAACGAAGGGAACAAGCGGGATTTTCCGCTATTCTTGGAGTGCCAAGCAACATACTTCATTATATCCGCCTCCGAATCAAAGAGCTCCTGGCGGGGGATATCAGTAAGATGACGACTAAGCAAGATGCGATACGTGCCTTATGGTTCGACGGTGAAATGAGCTCGTAGAGAACACGTCCGAACGCCCACCAATCTATGGGCGCGCCGTACTTGACAGAATCTGGTTCTGTCAAGTTGGGCCAGATTTCAGGCGCCATACAATCGATGGTTCCCGTGAAATCTGAGGAATAACCTCTCCACGCATGCAAGGGTTTTGGGTCCTTGGCGATGTAACTGAGCCCGAAATCAGCGATCCGGACATTCTCTTGTACGTCGATCAGAATATTATCTGATTTTATATCGCGATGAATGATGCCCATGGTGTGTAGGGCGTTGATACCAAGCGCCTTCAAATACAGTGGTGAGACATCGAAAACCAGGAGCGACACCTACTTACCAGTTGCGCACTCCACCTACGAGCATTCTCGAGGCAGTATTCAGGCTCGTTGTCTATATAATGCGTTAAATCATTCGTCATGAGATCCTAGGGATTTGTAACGGATTAAAACAGCACAAACGGCGCACAGAGAAGAAGCACATACCATCGCGAAACAAACGTCTTTCTTTGTCTGAAAAGACATCTCTAATTCCATCAGAAACATCGTTGCGGGACAGCACTCCCTCGAAGACGCAAGGCGCTTGTAAACCTCGAGCTCGTTCAGAAGACCCTGTTCTATGGCATCTTCCTGAATTCGGTCCTTGCTAAAAACCTTCAGACACAGAAAGCGACCTGATGCTTTGTCGTGAACTGCTACAGCCTCGGCGAAACCTCCCGACGCCAAATGGCGCAAAATACGAAAGGGACCGTTCACGTTTTTCGGGGCGGACACCTCTGTTGTGCCTTGAGGTGAAACGGCGTGAATTGGGACTGGCTCAAAGTGAGAAGAGTGCAGAGGAGTAGGAAGATTTGAAGTCAGATCCGCCGTGTCTGTATCCACCGAGGGGGAGTGGTGAGGCACGACGTCGGGCGCGCCGGGCAAAGCACTTGATGAGTCGGTTGTTGATGTTGATGGACGAGTGATCAATTTGAGGGTGACCTTTGGACCTAGGCGGAGCCGGTCGTTCGAAAGCATGAAGAAGAAGAAGTGATGAACAGTTATGAGAAGGTAGAGACGTAGACGTACTATTTAAGCGTTACCTGGCCGGGCCACAATCTTTCCCTAATGAGCTGTGGACGCGTCGCACAAAGAGTAATTGTGGACATCAAATTGTACCACCATATCTGTGTATAAATTACGAGGGGGGAACTTGTGGAAGCGTGCAATGTGGAACAATCAAAGCACGTTGTAAGCACACAAACAAACGGAACACTATCCCAACTGAGCATCAGCGTATTTTGTGGCAGCAAATTGGCATACCTCACCGGCTGCAAAGCGTTCCATGAGACTTACGATATCAAAATATGATGCCACAGAAACCTGCAGATCCCAGATCCGAAAGAATTTAGCACGCCCAAGAACAACAACATAACCATCTCGTCGAGTGCTGACTGTCGTAGGCCGTGATAGCCGTTACAAGTATTTGACTTCTTTTTTTTCTTCATTCGTGCCGCGAGCCTTCCAGAATGACCCGAAGGCGCTCTACTGTCATGGGCCATGCAGCGATGATGGCAATGGCCCTCGGCGGCTCCAAATCTGTGCACGAAATCGGTCATCGCTCGAGGTGCAAGTTCCAACTTCTCTCGGAGCTGTCTTTACAAGCGCAGGCGCAATGATCACTCGGAGGGGACGAAAGAGAAGAAAACTTGAACGCAACTTCAAGGAGATACATGCAAACTCTCAGGATGGAATTTCACGTGGAATGAAACGCGCTTGTAGATGTTTCATGGCTTTCTTATAAGTATGCTTGTGAAACCACGTTCAGATCTTGTTCAACACCTGAGGCGATAACATCATTATATTATGGACCTTGAGGTCAAAACGCACTTCGAGCTTGAGAATGAGTTTTGTATTCGTGGTCACCATGCTGATGGTCTACCTGTTTTACAAGCAAACGCAATGGTAAGGACTCGGGATGGCGAGAGCGACCTTACACTTACGCCAGCCACCATCGATTTATCCCATGACAACCGCGACAAAGTTCAAGGTGCATCCGCTCTTTCTCCCTTCCTATTTCCACACAAGGAGCTCCAAGCCGCTACGTTGGTGACGCAGAGTAAGGAGGTGTCTTCGGAAGGTCCTGTGTAATCTTTTTCATATCCTCATATCCTACCGTGAATTTCAAGCTGATGTCCGAGCTGTGAAGTCGGCTGCTCGAGATAGTCCCAGACTCCCCGCGGAATACAGCTCGGGGTAGCGTGTAATTCATGTTAAGCAGCAGGTTGTTTCACGTTGATCAGAGTGGTGCGACTGAACCTTTCAGCGGGTCTCGATAGCATTGCAGAATGACAGCGTGAAAAACGCAAGAACCAGGACATGATAGAATGCGTGATGGCCAATAGATGATTGATATACAAACATAGATCTGGGGCTGGTCACCAGTCTAGAGTTCGAGATCAAAGTATCAAGGGTGACGTGACACATTTAAAATCAAGGCGTGACAACACGCGTGACAGTCAGTCATTTTCCCCTAGGAGCCCAAAGGACGGAGAGGTTGCTAGGCGTTGCGGAAATGTCAGTTCAAGTGTGGGTGGGCGGTTCACTGATATCCAGCAGTGATTATAACACAACATGAAATGGGTTTGTATACATAAACGTCACCTTAAATATACTTCGAAACACCATATCTTTAATAAATACTACGACGGATCCTGGACCAAATTTCTCCTCCCTGCAGAATGCTCGGCGAGCATTTCCCTACACAGTACCGCTTGTACATGCTCCTGGAAGACAATCGAATTCATGCTAGTGTTTTCGTCGGAGCCGGCAACGTGTCTTGCGTTATATTCTCGAACGCTAAGGATCAGGCGCGGTCCCAACATAAACATCTGCAGGGCCGATAAAATCTGAAGACTACCAAAAAGTACTGACTCAATAAAATATATCTATATCGATGATGAGCCGTTGGTATAAGCAGATGAGTCAGCGACAGGCAGGCGCACCGCGAGCAGTCATTGCTGTCTACGTCGGGACTTCGTGAATGGCTCAAGACGTGGAACTTGGCACCCATGTTTAGGAAACCGATTCAGAGGATACTGAATGGTAGCCCAGTTTCCGGGTTGGGTGGACGGTTTCTAAAAATCAATTTTATTGTCCTTTGGGATCGAGCGACCCTATGCTGGACAAAGCCCTATTCAACTTGAAGCACGTGGAGCTGCCTCCCGGTTTTCTATCGCAGAGGAGGTGGGCATTATCAAGAATCCAGTCCCGCAAAGAACTCAAGAGATGAGGTCATTGGCGCGACATAGGCTCACAATAATGACACCGAAATATAAGGCATGTCCTGGATAATTGAAGAGAATGAAGACCCAGGCAAGGTGAGCATCCCATTTGCTTCCATATCCAGGTCGTCAGCTGCTGCGGTGCCCATAATTTTTCCTCCCTGTACTCATTATGAGCAAATTTCGCCGTTCTCTCCGTGGCTTGTAATTTCTGTAACTCGGCGGTGAGTCTGTCCCCGAAGTTATCGACATTAGTTGTACCGGCTCCTTCCCAGTCAACACCACATCTTTGGTGTGTCGGATCGAACGACCGACGTATTAGCAACGGCGTGACGGCGTTCAATTGCAATGTGTTAATAGAACGAAGCCCAAGTACAAGTAGCGCACCATTGATACGATACATGCATTGGTCTGCCGCTTAAATCCAGCATCCACGGAGAGTTCGTCAAGTCCAATCTAGTCCGCATCTTCAGCTGATCGTACAAGACTGAGAACTCCCGTATGTCTACAGGATAATATCTCTGGAATCGCGAGGAAAACAAATGTCAATGCAACATACAATGTTAGTAACAATGAAACACCGCCGAAATGATACACCAACGAGATGCCCAGGTCCAAATGCCAAACATAATGCATAATGCCTCCACCCATAATCCCACAACTCAAACATCTTTCAGCATCTTGCCTATATCATCCATCCCCTCGTCTATTGTCCAGAAGGTGGCCCACTCATCCTCCTCATCCGTCATTGACATCACATTTTCACCAGGCGGGCACTGCCCGAGGCTACTCAGATAACTCTCCTTCATCTCTCGCTCCATACGTTCTGCTTCCTTCATCTCTTTGCTTCCTGACCATATAGCACGGTTCAAGAGATGTTGGACGGCGGCACGCATCACGAGATAGCCGTGGGATGCTAACAGCGCGATCAACAGAGCGGACATCAAAAGTTCCCGGGTTGCAGCGAGACCATTAGGACGGTGATGCTGTGATTCATCAATCACATTCGCATCCACCATGATCCTCACCACATGCTCCTTTTGATCAGGGGGACGGAAGAGATATACCAGCGCAGAGTTTGTGAGAGCCGACAACCATGTTAGAAACGATAAAGACTCGAGCCATGGCCCTATCGTATCTGTTCGAACAGGTGTCGGTCGTCGGGTGTGCACCGCGATTTTAAACGCGTCAGAGCGCGCTTCAATATAGTTATTGAAAAGCGCCATCGCCGGCGCAAGTGGCCATATTGTTGACCAAAGCGCGACGTAACCAAATTGTGTCACCATCTCGCTGTAGTCGGTGAACACATCATACTCTGGCAGCGCCACCTCGCTCCGGACGCGCTCGAGGAATTCGCGCTCCTCTCTACCGTGTGCATCATGCCCCACAGGTTCGTCATCAAAGGCCACCCGCTTTTTCTTCCCATGTCCCTTTCCATTACCATTCCGGAAACCTTTCCCATTGCGGAACGACTCCACAGCGCGGAGGATGTACGGCAAGCCAATCTCCGTGAAAGTATCCACCACTTGGTTTGTGACCGTAAAAGCGAACATCTGCTCCTGGAGCCTTGATGAATTCAACTTGCGTCGCGCGGTGCTCCTATCCGACTCCCATATACTGTTTCCGGCCGTACTGATTTTCTTTCTACTACCCCCTCCAGCGCTGAAATGAGACGTGACATTGAAATTGACATTGAATTTTTCCAGTAAGGCCAACGCATGATAACCACCTGTGAACAAGTGGGTCTGGACAAAGTGCATGACACTTTCGCCGAAAGGGACGTAGACGAATGCTGACAGCGCAAGGCCAAGATAAGCATTCATCGCCGAGAGTGTGAAGACCTTCGAGGAAAGAGAGCTACTGTAACTCGATTGATGTTCGTGATTTTCCCAATTTGTGAAATTTGCGGCAAGTTTCTGGTACGTTGCAAGTAACCGGGGAACAAGGAGCGAGAAAAGTATCGTTGGGGCGAAAGCCTGAATGACATTTAGAAAGGCAGCAAACGGCAAGGTGAGTAAGCTTACCACATATCTGTGACCAGGACCGTTGTAAAGCTCTGTCACAAAAGCTTCCAGGACAAATATGCCTGTCAATACAACCGCAAGAATAGTCGCAAAGAGCATAATGACTGGTAGGCCAGCCATCATGCGCGTCTCTTGCTTCCACCAGGGGAAGCTTGGGATATGGTCAGCCCTTCGCTTTTCCACGCGCCATGAACCACTAGTGCACCATCTGACTGACAGGATACGCTCTTGCAGTCTCCACCATTCGACGAACCCAATTGACCACAACAGGAGCAAAGTGGAATATAAAGCAGAGTAAGGTTTGCCGCAGAGATAAAAGATAGTGCCAAGTGCCGCAGGAAATATCAGAGCCCGCGTGTATGCTGTCAGGAAGAAAAAGTAGAGCGCAACGGAATCTCCGAACTAGGACAACAGCATCATTATGACGTATACGGTACGAAATTGATTGAGACAAACCTGGTCTCGAATCTTTTCGAGTTCCACGCTTGCTATTCGGTGCCGTGTCCATAGGCGTATCCAGTGGTCGTTGAAGTCGTGATCGTGAAGTGCCATTACAGACTCCACGAGATCCCACTCTTTTCTTCCTGGAATAATACCCAAACCCCCATCTTCGGGAGTGGACGAAATGAATCCGTGGATCAAACGAACACGGTCGGCAGGAGATAGTGGGGCTGATTCAAAGTCGTTCGCGGAGGGCATCTTAGACATTGGAAGACCGTACAAGAAGTCCGAATTTCTGACATGTATAAGAAGGTGGAGAGTGAGTTCCTTGCGAGACTCACCGTTCACAATGGATAAGGTGTGCAAGCACGTTCTGAGGGCAAGTCACCATTACAAGTAATTGGCCCTGGCTCTCTCCACGCCTCCCAACAGCCTTGAGGCCAGCTCGAGTGAGCGCATCAATGAGCTTAGAATACTGCTTTTCTGCCTTGACAGCATTCTGGCGGATTTGCTCTTTGGAAAAGCTGACTCCCTTCTGGATCGCACGGAAAACTATAACCACATCCACATGAGGGGGCATTCTGAGGGTACACGGTGGGCGCCCTGCCTACGGCTCGAGTTGTATCGCGGCGCAAGTGTTGGTGTTTCGCAACTGGAGAGAGCTGATAGTGGAGAGACTCGGGAGATGAATCTAAACGTTCGAGCTCAGCGCTCTATATGTAAACGACGTCAACAAAATCTGGCGGAAGTATTTGTTTACGTCAGCAATGGGCTCTTCGCGTTGTTGTTCTCTGTTTGTAGAAGGGTTGGACCATGAAACCCAAATTTATCAGACTTAGCGTTGTTGATGCGGCAGGCACAAATAATTGGCTTCTGAACATACTACAGGAACGGTACTTAAAAAGCGAAAATGACGAACGAAACTACTGCGTATAAATGCGTATGAAAGGTCCACCATCTCCATGCGTACACGGACCAGCTTTTGAATTGATAAGTTAGTTGCAATACGAATCCAGCGATCTGATGAGAACTAGCGCGCGTAGGGATGGTAGCTGTGCTGCCCTCGTTGTCCCGCACGTTGTGGGCCAACGCCAAGGCCACCAGGGCCACCCGGACCGCCTTGCGCTCCTCGTGGACCACGTGGGACATTTGGACCGAGGCTGGCAGGCCCTGTAGGTGTACCACCACCACCCATGCCCTGACCCCCTCTCCCCATTCCACCGCCCATTCCCGGTCCTCCACCCATACCACCTGCCATTGCGGGACTTCCCATACCCCCTCTGCCCATGCCCATGCCTGCGCCGCCACCACCATAACCGCCCATGCCGCCCATCATGCCCGGGTTTATGCCTGGGGTCATGCCTGGATTCATACCCATACCCATACCTGCCATCATACCGCCTCCGCCCGCCATTTGGAACATGCGGGTGTACAGAGCTGCAAGAGCCTGGGGATCAAATGGAGTGTTGCCCGAAGGAGCCGCGGGCATAGGGCTAGCTGCCGCATTGAAATTCCCGCCCTTGTTGGTGTACTGTTGCTGACCGCCGTCCTCATTGAAATTGTCACGCTGATAACGTGGTTGCGCCAGCTTTACATCAATCTTAAATAAAGTGCGTAAATGAATGAATTTTAATTAATAGATATAGCATGTTCGTCACATACCAATTTCCCATCGATCTCTAGGTTCCCAAAACCCAGGAAGGGCTGTACATTCGTGTCTTCGAATGAAACAAATCCAAAGCCTTTGCTTCTCCCCGTCTCACGGTCTAACATGACGGTCGAATCAATGACCTTGCCAAACTGTGAGAAGAAGTCTCGCATCGACTCGGACGTCACACTCCCCGCAAGACCGCCGATGAACAGTTTTGTGGCGCGTTGGTGCTCTTGTCTAGGTATTGCTCTCTTTGGATCAATCTTGGGTAACAGGTAAATAGACTCCAATGCTAGATACAACACTGTACGTACAATCTTGCCATCTAGGAAGTGCTCCCGCACCATCACCGCATTAACGCTTGCGGGGTCCTCAAAGGTCAAAAAGGCGAAGCATCTCGACCGGCCAGCAGCATCGCGCATGATCGTGCATGCATCTACTTTACCGAACTGGGAAAAGTAATTCCTGAGGGACTCTGCCGCGAACGACCTTATTTTAGTACTACCGAACGGTACAGAGCAAGTAATAATGATGTAAGTACCATCGGTTGTGTCCCAGTTGAGACCGCCAATGAACATCTTGCTATAGATAGTGTCGCACGCGAGAGGCAACATGGTCGAAGACACGAGGAATACGTTCGGACGTCGGTAATTGAGAGTACGATATGAAAAGCAAAGCTCGTTATTAGTTTCTGTAGAGACAGGGGGTGTTATGACAGAGGAGAAAAGGGAAGACGCTACTGTCTGTTCGCGTTATGGCTAGCCTAGCTTAGACTGGACGTAGGGAACGCGAATATGCTAGAGCTAGACTAGTCGTCCTAGTCGACATAGCTGAGTAGCTAGGCGTGACGATGACCGAGCAACTACGTCGGCATTATTGACCGTCAACGACTAAGATCCAAATATTTCCCAGCAAAAATGCATGACCCAAATTTTTTATAGAAAGTTAGTAGAACTGTCCTATGCAACTCACCCTTCATCCTTCATCTCGGAGGGCCGCACACTTCTCTCGTGGCTATGTTGACGGTCATAACTATCCACACCTTCATGTTGGCCCGAGTCTGGTGCATAGTCGGACTGAGGCTGCTGGTAAGTCGGTATTTGCTGTGTAGCGGGGGCAGCGTAAGAAGGCGGTCCAGATTGAGCATTAGCCAACGCGTATTCTTCGTAAGTCTGTACTGGATAGGTCTCCGTTGCAGGTATTTTGATGGGGGCGGCTGGCACGACCGGTGAAGGCTGTTTTGATAATGTTTGCGGGGGAGCCTTCACAGCGGAAACAACAGGTGCCTGAGGGGGCGCTTCCGATGGAAGAGACTCTTCTGCTTTAGACTGGTCGCCGTTTTCTGCTGAAGATGGAAATTCAGGCTCGTCGTTACCGTAGAGATCTAGAAAAGTGTCGAGTCAAAAACTGGACAAATCCAAGAGCGTTAAAATATATACCGCCATAGAGATCAGCGTCAAGCTCAGACATGATGGTGGTTGAGGTGAGAGTGAAAAAGAGCTTGGGTCTTAGTCATCGCGTCATCACTTATGCAAAAAAAAGTCCCACGCTTTGCACCACGCGGGCCGTCGGCCAACCGCCAAATTTTCTCTTCCTCGAAGACCACATGTTCTAACTGACTCGATCCGTATTATTCCGCCTGGAATCCACATCTGTTTTCGTGAGTTCTGTGACGTGTACAACAGACCGCTTCGGTGTCTCTTTTTCTCATCATGGCCTACGTCCAGGTCAGCAAGAACGTCACCATCGGCATACTAGGTAAATACGATATGTGTGCTGGCATAGTATGAGCATTGGTTAATCTCGAAAATACAGCTCTTCAAGGAGCTTTCGCAGAACATCAGACTGCCCTGCAAGGGCTCTCATGCCAGAAGAAAATCGCGGTTGTTCTTGTTCGGAGTGCAGAAGATCTTCTAGCGTGTGATGCTCTGATAATCCCCGGAGGGGGTGAGACAAGCATTAACTTACCTAAACTCGCTCATATCATCCGATAGAGTCCACCACTATTGCACTCCTCGCTAAGCTCGCTGGACTTCTAGAACCTCTACGAACGTTTCTGCGGAAGAAGCCCGTGTGGGGAACTTGTGCCGGAGCGATTCTTCTTGCACAGGCAGTTGAGAACACAAAAAAAGGTGGCCAGGAACTTCTTGGCGGAATATCAGTCACCGTTGCTCGGAATGGTTGGGGTTCACAGGTATGAACATCATGTTTTGTAATTCTTCATCTGTTAACACCGCCTCGCGAAGGTTGAGTCTTTCGAGGCACCTCTTTCAATAGACGGTCTGCGGGATGCAACCACTCCATTTATGGGTGTATTTATTCGTGCTCCTGTACGTGTTTTGCGCTCATCCGCATCGTTGTATTCATTGGATTTTCCTTGAATAGGTTGTCTTAGCCTTGCATCGATCCACCGAGAACCCGCCAATAGAAATTATCGCCCGCTTACCGATTAACCTTGTTCCAAAGTTACAGAAGCTGATGGTTCACGACGAAGGCGACTCCGGTCTATACGATTCGCAAAGTATCGTTGCTTTACGGCAGGGGCGACATATGCTCACCACATTTCACCCGGAGCTCACAAAAGACAGTCGTTTTCACGAATATTTTGTGCGGACTTGTGTTTTACCTACCCTCCTGTGAAGAGGTGTAATATGACATTGCCGCTCACCATTATCATGATTCATGGCTTGATGTGTAATAGATTGGGCCTCTTAAAAGGTCCCTAATTGGCGATATCGCGACCTTGGGAGCGCGCACACTTGGACAATCAGTAGAGAACTGCAAGCTGGAGCCACAAAAGGCTTAAAGATATCTAGATCGATTATTAAAGCGAACGTGTTTTAGACGATTTTATACCTTTTGATACCTGTCAGACGTTCTGCCTGCTAAAATAACTTGAAGAAGCTATCAAGACGAGCACTCATGCAGTAATATGGGATTTGGCAGATCTATATATAGAACTTGACTATGTGTGCTACTACTACGATGACCTTTTTACGATTTATGCTTCAAGTTGCAATTGTCAATTTGCACTGGCTGCTAGTATCAACCAGAAACTCGACGCATTCAGACATCTTTGGGCCAGCTGGCCAGCTTAGCCCACCCCATCATGCTTGTCAGGTCACCTTATGCGCTCATCTTCCGCGAGAGCCTCCCATACTTGTACGAGCATGTCAAAAAAATGTACACGCCGGATGAAGATCTAATTATATAAAACCACTATACCATGCATTAAGCTGGGCGACGTCGCGGCTGTTTTTCTATCACTCCTGGCTACTAGGCTCACTCGACAATGTTGCATCTTCCCATCGCTCTGCTAGCAGCGACTGCCGCTAGCGCTCGTATTATGACCAAGGATGTGTTGAAGGAGCGCCAGCTTGAGGCAGCCCAGCATTGGCAGACAAGCTGGGCCGTAGAGATGGGAGAAGCAGGGGACGTCGAGCGCAAGCGTGTTCAAAACATCACCTTCACGAACCCAAAGGCCTCAGGTGGATGAAGTTTTCCTGCAGTAAATGCCAGTGTCTGATATGTTCGTGCAGAATTTTATGTCGATGGTACATCCCTCCCTCTGGTCGATTTTGATGTTGGTCCCAGCTGGGCGGGTTTGTTGCCCATAAGTGACAGCCCTAATGAGACGCGTCAGGTATGTCAATCATGAGTCGTGCATGTTTCCTGCTGAATCGAATCACAGCTCTATTTCTGGTTTTTCCCTCCCGGTCCTGAAGGGAGCCTCGATGATTTGATTTTTTGGTGCGTGGTTAGAAGTGGCCAGTGTGAACGAACCGCTGATGTGACTTGCTCTTCCTCCAGGACAAATGGAGGCCCTGGCTGCTCTTCCCTCGAAGGTTTACTACAGGAGAATGGTGTAAGTCTCTTTCGTTGGATGCTGTAACTCATTTTACTGAGAAGTTTGAAGCCTTTCAGTTGGTCTTTGGGTCAAGCAAAACCAACGGTGAATGAACACAGCTGGACTAACCTCTCTTCCATCCTTTGGGTGGAGCAACCTGTTGGCACGGGCTTTTCTCAAGGCGTTCCAAACGCTCAGAATGAGGAAGATGTTGCTGCTCAACTCGTCGGTTTCTTGCAGCAGTTCCTGGAGGTCTTTTCAGAACTGAAAGGTAAGCAGTTTTATCTGACGGGTGAAAGTGTAAGTTTCTGTGGAAAACCGTCTAGAAATCTTACTTATTGTCACCAGTACGCAGGAACATACGTCCCTTGTCAGTCTGTTGTTGTTTTTCTTAGATCACATGTGAAAGATCAATGAAGATATTGCGAACTATATCTACGAGAATCCCACTCTATTAGACCTCTCGTTGCAAGGCATATGGATCAGTGATCGTAAGCAACTTTTTGAATCTTTCCGTATCATCCCAGGGGTTTATCCACGGAAAATAGCTTCACTGTCATGGGACGTGGTGCAAGAGCAGATCCCTGCAGTGGATTTCGTGAACAAATATGCTGGTCTCTTCTCTTTTAAGTCAGTTTATTTTACTTGAGCCAGGTTTGCAGCTTGCTCAATTGTTGGATCCAGTCAGTCGTTCACAAATCACCTCGAGAAGAAAGCCGCGAGGTGTAATTACACTGGCTACGTAGACAAGTACGTGACGTACCCTCCTGCTGGCCTTCTTCCCCTTCCAGGGGACTCGGTCGAAGCAGCTGAGGGCTGTGATGTCTGGGATGACATTTTCAACAATGCACTAATCATCAACCCCGCCTTCAATATCTATCGCATCTGGGACACTGTGAGTCGAGGAGGATCCTACTCACTACCTGTTAACGTTTTCCATTCCAGTATCCCGTACTATGGGATGTCCTCGGCGCCCCGTAAGTCTTTAAACAATGCACTCGACATTTTAGTTCACGCAGACCCAGAGGCTCGATCATACAGTCACAAACTCCGATCTACTTCGACCGCAAGGATGTCAAGCTTGCCATCCACGCGCCTGTTGACACAGAGTGGACGGAGTGTTCCAATGTCAATGTCTTCCCAAATGGAGACGGTAGCTTGCCCCCTGCCTTCACTGTGTTACCAAACGTTATCGAGAAGAGTAAGCGGGCCGTTGTCGTGCACGGTCTCGCCGACTTTGTTCTAATTTCTGAAGGGTATGTATGTGTTCGCTAGTTCCTCTCCTATACCCTGATGTTTGATTCGTCGATTTAGAACCAGAATCGTCATTCAGAAGTACGTACATTCTTGACTAGTGCGCGAATCCTTTTACTCAATAGCAATTGTTCGTAGTATGACTTGTGAGTGACCAGAACCGCTGACGTATAAGTTCACTCATTTCATTCAAAGGGAACGGATTGCAAGGATTCCAGACTCCTATCGCCAATGACAGTTTCATTGTCGATGGCGTAGGCGCCTTTGGGACAATGCACTCAGAGCGGGGACTCACTTACTACGAAGTAGTCCTGAGTGGACATATGTGAGTTAGTTCTCTGCTATACATAACGTCCCGTTTCTTAAATGTATTCTGCAGGGTTCCACAGTTTGCGCCAGTAGTAAGTGGACAGCTTTTGACCCAAATGCGCTCTAACGCAGAGACCGACAATTCAGGCTGCCTTCCAGATCATGCAGTACCTGATGGGCTTTAGGGATACGCCCTAGATAGGGACACTTGCCTTTGGATTGATTTACTTAGATGTCAACTCTTAGAGATTAGTTGGCAATGCCAGGAAGCCCATTGTCTCTGAGTCCGGGAAAATTTTCATCCTCCACAATCTTCCTGAGCTCTCCGAGTCAAGTTGATGTATACTGGAAGCTTCTTTCTCGGAGTCGAACTCAGGTTCTCAGTGTCCACGTCTGCCGAGTCAACTCGGACTTGAAATACAAGGCTGGATTCGGACTCTTTTCCAGCACCACCAGTAATGCTGCGGAGGGTTGACTCGAAGCACCTTCGAGTTCGTCATTCAAATTGAATGGCTTGTTGTTCTGCTATCTGCCAGGAATAATTAATTCAGCGAAGCTGCCGGTAGAACTGGGCAGTTCTGCCGCAAAAAATCACGGATCAACGACCCGACTCGGAGCCAAGATGATGTGTCTACTCAGGGCTGCGCCACGAACACATGGTTCTCTAGTACACGTCGGTTTCCTGCCATGGCGACCCGCGGCTCTACGTATTATTTGGTCTGTTTAAATGCTTACTATCCCGTGTAGCGCTCGTTTTAAATTGGGCGCCGCATAACTCACTGATTTTCCTTCACAGATTTAAATTGTGGCTTACTCGACAGTGATGCGTCTTCTCGCCGCATTTGCGGCTCTGCTCGCAGTGGTCGCCATCAACGGTCATAGGATGACCGAGCAGGAGATGGGCGAACGCCAACGCGAGGCAGCAAAACGTTGGCAGGCTAGTGGCTCCGAGTCTCGGAACATAAAGCACAATGGTGTTCAGAATATCACGTTCACGAACCCTAAGGCCTCAGGTAACTGGAGTGCTACGGGTCAACATTTGATACGTCTGATCTATGTTCGTTCAGAGTTTTACGTCGATGGCAAATCTCTTCCTTTTGTTGATTTCGACGTTGGTCCTAGCTGGGCAGGACTTCTACCTATCAGCAACAGTCCTAATGAGACACGTCAGGTGTGTAGTACATGAGCAGTCTATGCACGTCCTTTGCTGATACCAATGACATCAGCTCTATTTCTGGTTTTTCCCTCCCGGCCCTGAAGGGAGTCTTGATGATTTGATTTTTTGGTGCGTCATCAGAAGTGGCGTGACGTTCGCTGCTGACCCGACACGTTCTACCTGAAGGACAAACGGCGGCCCTGGCTGCTCTTCCCTCATTGGTTTGCTGCAAGAGAACGGTGTAAGCCTCTTTGTTGACAACAAGGCTCATCATAACTGAGAAGTCTGAAGCCTTTCAGTTGGTCATGGGGTCGGGCCAAACCAACGGTGAATCAACGGAGCTGGACCAACCTCTCCTCTGTTCTTTGGGTGGAGCAACCTGTTGGCACCGGGTTTTCCCAAGGCATCCCAAATGCACAGAACGAGGACGATGTCGCTGTTCAAGTCATCGGTTTCATGCAACAGTTCCTTGAGGTCTTTTCGGAACTCAAAGGCAAAAAGCTGTATGTATCGGGTGAAAGTGTAAGATTCTCTTAGAGGTTCAAACATCGTGCTAATTGTATACAGTACGCTGGGTCATACGTGCCTTGTGAGCCAGCAGTCATTTTCTTTGAACCTACCTCCAAGACTTATGCAGATATTGCAAACCATATCCATGAGAACCCAACTCAATTAGACCTCTCGTTGCAAGGGATGTGGATTAATGATCGTAATTGCCCTTTTGACTTGCTTTGTCGAGCGCTTATATGTGAAGCTCAGCCTTACTCTCGTGGGGTGTGGTGCAACAGCAGATCCCTGCAGTGGACTTCGTGAAAAAACACGCTTATGTCTTCTCTTTTAAGTATGTTCATTTCACTCGGATATAGTTTGCAGGTTACTCACCGTTAGGATCCAGTCAAACGTTCATGAACTACCTTGAGAAGAAAGCTGCGACATGCAATTACACTGGCTATGTAGACAAGTACGTGACATACCCTCCAACCGGTCTTCTTCCTCTACCAGGGGACTCGGTTGATTCGGCTGATGGCTGTGAGGTCTGGGATGAGATTTACAATGCTTCATTGATTATCAACCCTGCCTTCAGTCCCTATCGCATCTGGAACACTGTGAGTCGAAGAGGATATTAACGGATACTGTATTGACATATTTTCCGCCAAAGTATCCGGTTCCATGGGATGTTCTAGGTCTTCTGTAAGCCCTTCGATGATTAGCTCGATGCGACCCAGGGGCCAGCTGACGCAGATCCAGAGACCCGACGGAGCTGCAGTCTCCGATCTACTTTAACCGAACAGATGTAAAGGAGGCTATCCACGCTCCGGTAGACACCGAGTGGTTGGGATGCTCCACTATCAATGTCTTTCCGAACGACGACAGCAGCTTGCCTTCTGCTTTCAGCGTGTTACCGAATGTCATCGAGAAGAACCAGCGGACGGTCATTGCACACGGTCTCGCTGACTTCGTTCTCATGACTGATGGGTATGACTTCATTTTCGATACTTAATCTTCGTATATTCTGAGCATGGTTCGGTGATTCAGAACCAGAATTGCCCTTCAAAAGTAAGTGCGTTCTTGACCGTGACAATATCGCTTTAATCGATAGGATATTTGTAGCATGACCTGTGCGTGACTGATGTTTAATGTACGCTACGATTTACTCATGATATTCTAAGGGAATGGTTTGCAAGGATTCCAGACGCCTATTACCCAGGACAGCTTCATTGTTGATGGCGTGGGTGCCTACGGGACAATGCACTCGGAGCGGGGACTCACTTATTACGAAATAGCCTCGAGTGGACACATGTGAGTTCACTGCAATATACAGCGCTTCGAGTTTCTCATGTTTTATATACTAGGATTCCGGAGTTTGCGCCAGTAGTAAGTCAACAACGCTGTTGGCAAGTAGACACGTCTGACACGGAGGTGGATAATTCCAGGCTACCTTTCAGATTATGCAGTACCTGATGGGATTTAGGGATACTCCCTAGATAAATACTTGCTTCCCATATTACATGTAAATCTCAGACATCGAAGTTGAGCCGAACGAGTGCCACCATCTTGCGTGGGACTATCACGTGTCGTGTTTTAGTTGCCCCTGTCACGAGCTTGCAGCGCCCACGCTCGTTTTTGTATCACTTTCAAGTTGGTGTCTGACACTCTTACTCAATAGCACAATTTTCATTTTATTTCTCTATTGAATCATGCCTGCCATCAGGACACAACTGCGCTCAACGAAGGCCGCCATTGATGGACATGAGGCGACAACCTCACGGACATCCACACCAGTAGTTGTGGATGAAATGCAGAACCTGGCAGCCCGTAAGTCCGGATAACATTCACATCCATAGCCCATGTCAAAGAGCTCTCATAAAATTGTCTTCACAGGCAAGATTCATTATCCCTTGGGTGAAAAAGACCGCAACACCTTCAAGACCCAAGATGGCAAGGCAAGCAACCTGCATTGAGACTGCATCTGCATCATCCCTTACTCCATGGTTCTGCCAGCGCGTCACTCCGCATCAGTGGGCAGTATACGATTTCACCAGAACAATTCCTTGTGGTCGTGTCACGACGTACAAGGACATCTGCGTCGCTCTTGGGCAAGGTTCGCCGCGATCAGGTGCGCATCTGAAACACAGTCCCTTTGTCTCCTCTCATAGACTCGTTCCTAGTTGGTTCTGCGCTTCGAAACAACCCATTTGCACCGTTTGTGCCTTGCCACCGCATCATAGCATCAAATCTATACATTGGTGGATTCTTCGGTGAGTGGGGTACTGGTGCAAATGCAAGGGGTGGACAGAAGAACACTGGGTTGCAGTGCAATAGAAAGATGGAGATGCTGGCAAAGGAAGGGGTTACATTCTCGGCGGAAGGATATCTTGAAGACGAATCTCTACTCTGGATCAGGAGAGGCTGAACTGGTGTTGGATTCAATCTACCACTGGCAGTACTGGGACTTCCCCCCTCCATATGAAAGGCTCGAACACATCATTTCACAGCATCTCGACTGAGTGTATCCACGTCTTATAAAGTCTGCTCAACAACACAATAGATATTCATTCAAAGTTCAACTTGGATATCCATAATCATACAACGCAAGAAGCGAGAATTAATGGCACCTGTGAGTTTACGACTCGGAAAGGCCAGCTTTGTTCAGTAGCCTCGACCAGCCTGCAGAACAACCACATCAGCAGTGTTCAATAAAATAGTGTTCGGGAGTAAATTTACACCACGGAAGGGTCTTCTGCCCTCTCCTCGTAGACCTCCCCGTGCACGCCCCACGATGTTTAACCCACGCTCACGAAGTCCACCGGCTCCGAACCTACGCTCAACGAACCCAAGTCCACCAAACCCAAGTCCATCAAGCCCAAACCTGCGTAGCCCGAGCGCAAGGAGCCCACGTCCAAAGCCTGTCAACATCGATGTCGACTGGTTCGAAGAGTAATGATTCGAAGACTGTGGGTGGATGGGAGGACCTTGTCGACACGCACGATTAGCAACCCAAAAAGCAACTATGCACACAAAGAGACGCATGGGGCAGTATAGAAGATCCATGAGGTGCACCAGAATTTAGAGTTGTGTGCGGATGATATTGTTCTACGCGGGGGAAAGAGGCGGAACCGTGCGGGTGCACGCTGGCATCATATACATCATATTCTGGTCCACCTATACCGAAAAGCTCCCCCTGCGGTGTGAGCGAGGGGCGGCAATCGAGGGGTGGGGCACGGGGGTGACTTGGAAGATTGTAGGGAGCGTGTTGTTGAACGGGATGTTGCGACCATGATAAGACAGGCGTTACTGATTCCGGGAGTGGAGACATCGGAAAAGTAGGTACGGCGTTTGGGTTCACTTCCACGGAAGGCATTTGCACGAATGAAGGAAATACAGAGGAAAACCCTGACACATGAAACTGCTGCAATCCTGTCGTATCATCTGATGGAAGGCCTGCCAATGTCTGTCGGGCGGGATTGTCAACCAGACAGGACACAGCAGCGGGCGCAGTAACAGGGGAATAAATCCGAGATGATAGTCTGGCGATGGGATACGAAGAGCTTTGTTGCTGATAGGATTGTTGGGTCATGTTCAAGCTGGACGGATATTCAAGTCTTGTTGAAATCGGAGAAGATGACGATGGCACAAATAAGACTGATAAATGATCGAGCGCGGGGTTGGTAGCCACAGGTGGGACCAGTCTGGCATCTAGTGAACTGCTTGCTCGAGGACTTTGTGTCTCATCTTCCAGTACATACGGTGGTGGAGGCGCCTCGTTTACTACTACACCTTCTGCTTGTGTGGCCCAATTATAGTATGCTCTTTGAGCTTGATCACACTGCTCCGCCTCTTCATCTGGAGGTGTCGTTTCCTCATACCTAGGACGAGTGGCCCAATAGTCCTGTAACTCCTTGACGGGAAATGTCTCGTGCAACATACGTTCACCGCGTAGTGATTCAGCAGCGAAACCAGCTATACGCATATACCAGTCCGACGGAAGCGAATGGCCATCGGCGTCAAGGGCTAGAAAATTGAACTGTGGATGAACCGGGAGTTGCCTTGAAGAAGAAACGACGGGCATGAATGCTGTGCCTTCGTCGTATTCGTCCCACATGGCGCCGTAGATGATGCGCACCCCTGCGTGTCGGGCGGCATAGATTTGTTTCCAGAGAAAGTGGCCCCCGTTACGCTTTATGCCATTGAGTCCCCATTGCCCGCGAGAGAGATTGTAGCCCTGTGGAATATAAATAATGAAGATTATGGTTTTAGAACGTGCTATTGGACTTACGCTGCCTCCAGGGAGTACTACGGGCATGTAATCTACTCTCTTTGCTCCTTCATCTCCTCTTCGTTTCAGGAAATCAAAGTCCTGTTTGACTTTCTCGTTTCCCCAGCGTTCTGCTTCCTCTTCGTTCCCATACCGCCCTACAGTCCAGGGACTTAGTGCATCAAACTCTTCTGTCCAGACTCGCAAGAATTCGGGGTCTGGGTCACTATCAGATGTTGATGTGCGCTAATGTCCAGGTATGCCAGCAATAAGATAAGCACCGCCTGGTGTGGAGGAACGTAAGAAATTGACAACGGATCTGACGACCCCTGGAGAGTGGTTTCTGTGATTGAATCCGAAACCTGGGGTGCAGATGAGCTAAACAACAACCAGAATCATACTGCGTGCAAGCATACCCCACAGAGCAATGACCGGCTTGCCTTTCTCCCGCAGGTAATTTGGGCTGTCTAGGACGCACTTGTCGCGCATTAGATGCATCCAATCTTGCTCGAGCACTCGTTGAATCTTGTCTGGGTGAACACCCGAGACATCATACCTAAAAATGCGTAGTCAATACCGACCAGACCGAGTCGACGAGTAGGCGCACATGATGGCAAAGACCCTTCCCTCCGCTTCAGCAGCCTCCCTGACACGATCGCCCACTTCATCTCTGATCTTCCTGGTTGCTGCGGAGCCAGACTCGACGTCGCATTGGCCTGCGAATCGTTGCAAGAACGCGCCATCGACGCCATGTAACGCCATCCAGCGAAAATGGCGCCTCACAGTCTTTGAGTGTCGCGAAGAGAAGAGAAACATGGGCTCTCCATCTGCGTGTTTAAGATCTGGGGCGGGAAACAGCTCGGACGGGGAGTATTCGGATACATCTGGCCATAGGTCTGTATTGGGGCGGCCACCGTCTGGGATTGGTTTATTAAACCAGTGCATCCATCCATGATGGTTAGGATCCATGGGTTTGCCATCTCCACTGCATGTGAACCTGCAAAGGTAGTGTTCAATGCGACACTCTATCATCCATCCGCAAGTTTGACCACAGAGGCACGTATTGGCCCTCGGGCTTGATAATCGACTATTGAACGCACCATCCTTGATATCCGACTAGAAACTTGTCTTGTATCGTCTTTGGATTTGCTCTGTGTTGAGGGTGATAAGTAACATTGCCACTGTACTTCCGAGTCAATCGGTGTGTGCACTCAGTTGAACCTACTTCTTGAGAATTCGTCCTTCTAGCTCTTGCTCTGACATGGTAGGTAAGAAACAGACTACCGAAAAGTTAAAACTGCGGTCTGAGACTGCGGATGGATGGTAATGCTAGGCCACTGCTCCATATGCAGAATCGTAGATGCTATAACCATGATAGATTAGCAACAATCATGAAACCGCCACAATAGTCTCCCCTACCGACTCGGTTTCTAAGACTATAAGAAATTGGCTAGCCTTTCCTGTCCTGTATAGGCACATCATAGTCTGTCAATTGGCGTCACCGATTCGTACTAGGTAGTAATCACCCGTCGACGGTCGCCGGTCGACCGGTCATGGCCGTACGCCGTTCGAACAAATGATTCACTGCAGTCATCTGAGTGGATGAGTAGCTGTAGGGGAAGCTTTGGATATCATTGAACTGGCCACTGGGATGGCAGAGGTCATTCGGTAATAATCAATGTCTTGATAAATCGCACTTGTCAACTTGAACCGATGAATTGTCGCGTTTTGCATATTTGGTGTTGTTAGGATCGGAAGGTTACATCACTTTATGTCCGAGTTGTCCAACGCGTCTAAAAATTAGCCATCTCATGATCAAGGGTGTCCACTGTCCACCGCGGCTGAGCGCTGAGCTGCAGGCTCGGCGAAATTTCCCAAGAGGTCACTTAAACTGATTCTCAAGGTTTTTACTTCCCCCCGTTGACGGCGTTAGTTGTTTGATTGTTGCTTAGTGGCGAGCACCGAAGTCAAAGTGGCGACTGTCAGTACAGATGAAAGATCTCTACTTCCAAAAATGCATACCGCTACAATATCTCTAGCGTCCTGATCATGTCCGAAATAGAAGAAAGGTCCCTGACTCGCGCAATAATAACATTATCTGACGCAATTCTCTTGTATTCTCCGCTGCGCTGCCGCGCTAGCAAAAATGCGCCAAAAGGCTGTTCAAGCTGAGCAGTCAATCGCAAGGCTCGATCGCTCAGTTCTGAGTCAACCGACTCCTGTGCTTCAGGGAACCCGCCAGGTGAATCCTGTAATGGAGACCCGGGCGCAGACCAATAATCTTCTTCACTCTGCGTGTCGTCAGCAGCGTCAGGCAGCTCTGCTAAGCCAGACGGCTCTGCGAAGTCAGGAAGCTCGAGGAGTTGACGGTTCCACGGGCGAACGAGCAAGAGTGTCTGCATAGTGGGTCGTAGTGATGAGAACTGAATCAGCTTGTCCTCCGTGTTGATCAGCAGGTCATGAAGCCCGTCGGCCTTGACTTCATATATCTCTTGGTCTTGAGCGCGACTCCGTTTGACTGCTGTGACACGAAATGCGATGCAAGGCAGGTGTAATCTGCAGTTCCCGAAACGAGGCGCGTTCAAGTTGTCAAGCCGGGCGTAAAGTTTAAGAACCAAATCTACAGCCATGAGGTGTCGGAGCGAGGAGATTGACATCTGAATGTCATCCTCAGACGGAGATGGCAGGGTGCATGGTGGAGCTTTGTATGCAGTAATGTCGGCTGGCAGACAACTATTAAATTCGGATGATTGCCCCACCCAATCCAGGGCACTGATGTCGCCCGACTGAGCTACCACCTCCTGCAGAAGCCTCCCAAGCGCCTTTTGCTTCTTCTCCCCATAAATAACAGGCAGGTTGACGCCAAAGATACCAAACAATGAGTATGCAATATCTTCCTGCCACGTGGTGACACGCGACGACACCCATTGCAATTTTTCCCTGGCGTCTCTCATCCCCGGACGGAAGGCGACCAGGGCCTGTGCATCTATGCCCGTCGCATTTCCCATCTCCTGCATGATTGCAAGGGAGTCCTTGTGGTTGGGAGAGCGATCGTCGAGATATAGCGACCAATCCTTCTGATAAAATAGGACGAATTTCGGGGCCAGGAATTCTTGAACTGTCCATCCTCGCGTGTTCCAAGCGCTACTTGCGAGTGCCCCAGGCTGCGACGAAGGTGGAACATCCGATAGGTAGATGATGGTAAGTGCTGAGTGGTGATACCAGATAAACATAGAATTGACCGATTGTTGGAGTTCGACGTTGTTAGTTTGGTCGATGCAACACGTGTCAATCCATGCCCAGCGATACCCTTTATCACGAGCAGTTACACAGAATGACTGCAACTTCGCGATGCCGCCAATTGGATCCAAGTCGTATATCTCCTTGCCCTGGATGTCATGCAGCAACGGCTCCGTCCCTTCCCACCTGTGCGATAGCATGGCATAACGGAAGTACATCGCCACCACATCTTGGATGCGCTCCATTTGAAGGTCTGCATGCATCATCGTGGACGATAAAAGTTCTTTGTACTCTGCGCTCATTTTGAATGCATTGATCTGTGCCTCGCGATTGCATAAACGTCCAGTGGAGGCATCGATTAGGCGATGTGGGGCGTTATCGAGTTGAGTCTTGATGTTTGCTTCAATAGCACTGTCTACTTCGCGTGGACTAACATACTGTTGACGCAGGTCTAGACAAAGTGTCAACAATGTTGAATATGTGGTATTTGAGGCGTACTTGTCGTTTCCGTGTCTGGAGTATTTTCCAACTTGGAGAGCATGATGTTCAAGGCTTCGATGGCTTCATCATATCGATGTGCGCCATGAAGTGCCGCATGCTTTAACTGATATCCAAAGTAAGATGAGGAGTTGAGTTCAATGGCCTGTGTATCACCAAGATGAGCGTCAAATACGAAAGGGTAGCTGTTATTGCACCTTTTGCGCATCGAGGAGTGCATCATCCCATAGCATTTTTCCTGCACTCGCCTTACTGCGGTTCGCAAAGATAGCATCATTTGCGAGATCGAGGTGGATTGCTACAGTGTAAAGCTCAATAGCCAGGTCGTAATTACCCGCAGCGAGGGCATCATCTCCCTTGGCAGCAAGGTCAGGAAATCCGGTGGCAGCATGAAGCGCGCAGTAATCTTTCTTGAACGCTGAGTAAAATGAAGGTGAGCCTTGCAGCCATTTAACATCACGAAGACTTGCCAGTGGACCAATCAAGGCAGCTCGCCTTCGTAGCTTCATCACATCCATCCATCATATGTCTGTATGATATGAGGGCCTCTGCGAATTTACCTGCCCGAAAAAGCGAACGGCACCAATGTTGGTGTGCAGTAAGCCACAATGACTTGAGGTCCCACCCGAACAGCTGTGCAAGCACTCAGTTGGACGTGAAAGAAAGGTCTTGCAGCCACAGTCAACGTACCACCGCAAAGATATCATATCTAGAATGGATGGCCGACATGGACGAGAAACTGATAGTGTTGACAGCAGCAGCGAAGTGATCAGCAGCGTCGTTATGACGTGCGTCGTTTAATGCATTCACTCCCATTTGGACGTGTAGATAAGTCTGGAGTGCAAGGTTCGCAAAATCAGTATCGACGCATGAATCTGGTGTTGACTGTGTGAGGAGCACTCACTTCCACGATACCACAGGCAAGAGAATCCGCGTTGGGACAAGTGGTAGCTAGCTCTTGGACGCGCAGAATTGCCTCGTCATGTTGATCTGCATTGAAAAGGGCGATGGCCTGGCAGCTGTCGTGTAAGTATGGAGTATATGATCCACAAATTATGTACCTTGATCAAAAGCAGAAGACAAGTTTTATTCTTGTCCTCGTCCACGAACATGAAGGCGAGATCAAACGCTTTCATCGCATCTTTGAACTGTCGTTTTCCACAGTGGGCGATGCCCTTGGAGATACAGCCCATCAAAGATGGCTGAATGCTGATGCTCTATATCGCCATACAAGTTAGCCTGTATGAAGAAGATCGCGGCGGGACAGTCACCTTTTGTGCGTCATCAAGCGCGCGGTCCCAGTCGGCTTTCCTCGCCATAACAAACGAGCGATTCGCATAAGGGTTGTGGTCGTTACTGTCAGCATTGATCTCTTGGGTAAGCAGCCTGTCAGCAGTAGGCAAATCCCCGGCTGTGCATGCATTGCGGGCCGTCGTATTGATGGTGAGGATCTGTATCAGGCATGGTCAGATTGCGTAGTAAGAATGAAGGCTGGAAACAAGCCTCGCAATCGAACGGTGGAGCCTTGGCATCAAGATTAAGGATCAATACGCAAGAAGACGAGCCGACTGTTAATCAATTGCTTACCGAGCGTTCCTTCAAATTGTCTTCCCACAATGGATCCTTGGAGAAAATGAGATGACAAAAGGAGGGAAAATGAACGGAAGCTTACATCTAATGCCTGATCCTTGATAATGCCCTCCAGTAAAGGTACTGCCCATTTTGAGATTATCCCTTCTCTACCTCCACTGAGGATGTGCTTGCCATCCCAGGAGAATGTGACACAATACACCGCATCGGTGTGTTTGAAAATGGCGATAGTCCGTTGATCCGAAAGCCGCCAAAGGCGAACCTGGTGGTCATCGGATGCGGACGCGAGAAGGGTGCCAGTAGGGTTCAAGGCAATCATGCCGAGAGCTCCAGCATGACCCTTCCAGGACTCACCGACCTGCTTCCAGGTCGATGTATCCCATTCCCTTATGGTAGGATCCAAATTGGAGCCCGTTGACAACAGCCGTGTGCCATCGAGCGTCCACACGAGTGAAATATTCCAAGCTCCATTGAACGCAGCGTGCCCCTTGAATCTTGAGATGGGTTTTCTTGTGCCCGAATGCCATACTTGGATATCCATTTCTGTTGCGATGGCAAGATATTCACCAGATGGTGAATACCGAACGCAGTGGATGGCAGAGTCACAACTGATTGGGTCCCCTTGCACCTGCCATGTTTTTGTATTCCAGAGCTCCGCTGTGGTGTCTATTGAGCAACTAACCAGCAATGTGGTGTCTGGGGAAAAATCAAGTGAGCAGATATCTCTGGAGTGGACTTTGATTGGCTGGGTGAGAGGTTCGCCGTCTCCGCTCCAAGCGATGAGCGCTCCATTATGATCACCGCTTGCTATGAATTGCCCGTCTTTTGATACTGCAACTTTTCGTACGACGAAGCGATGCCCCTCCATTATCTTCAATACAACACCGCCTTCTAAGTCCCACAAACGAAGCGTCTTGTCGTACGAGCTCGTCACCATACGGCGTCTATCCGGGAAGACTGCTACTCCCAAGACAGAATGTTCATGACCTTTAAATATTTGACTAGCCGTAGTGATTCGAATGGCAGGCTGTTCTGCTTCCGTCATTCTGCTCGAGGTGGATTGTGTTGGGCGCAACTTGCTGAAGAGCTTGTCGGTGTCTTGATCAAGGTGTGTGTACCGGGCCTTTTTGTGCTTATTCATACACAGCCTCACCCTGCTTCTTGTATCGTTAGACGCCCACTGGCAGGACATGATGGCTGAAACCTATATTCTATAATCCTGGCTCTCTTCGTCTAGCTAGTCAACCATTTCCATCCCTCCATTCGATTCCACTGTCTACCCTGCCTACTCCATCCTGAATATACGGTCAGAGAATCGACACTACTCTTGCCGGGAAAGACTGCATCAGTAAATGCGACTTGGCACAAAAGCACTCACGGAACACTCACAAAACGCTCGTGTGCGATCCCTTTTTCGATGGCTCACGTCAACGTCCGTAACGGTTCGTTTTTGGTCTAATTAGACCCTGAAGCAAGTAAAAGCAATTCCGATGAGAGATCTGACAATATCTGCTTGATTATCACCAAAAAAACATACAATTATCTTATCTACTAGATTATCTATGTCAATCTGTGCCATCTTCATCAGACGATGTGTCCCCGTTACCCCTCATTTGAGACGGTCCAATGGCCAAAACGTAGTGCATATATGCCTCGAAACCATCCTTTTCCGCACCTGTAAGTCCATCAATTGCAGCAAGAATCTCTTTAAACTTCGTATTGTGAGCCCTTCCGCCAAACGGTTCAGTTTCTAAGCGCGTCCTGCCCTGCTCGAATAAGGCGCAGTACGTAGCGGCGCCAGCCACGCAGGTCACATTCTTGATGGCCTTGAGCTTGGAAGACGACACGTCGAGAAAGGAGACGTTCTTCCAGTACCAAACGAAGTGGATAACATTGGCCATTACAAACGCGTTCTGGAAACGCGTGCGAACAATTGTATTATTGTTCTGTGAAAGAAATATTCTAGTAGTAGATACAGAATACAAAAATATTGACATACCTCGTCAATGTAAAAGTCGTGCATGAATAGCAGAGGGTCAGCGCCCCGAATGAGGGTACTGACACTCGCGATGCGAAACTTGTCAGGCGGCGATGTGTGTCCTTGCGGGGGGAACAGCCGGAAGGCTGCTGTGACGCCC
>JRHT02000042.1:0-12294 GCA_011800875.2 Suillus brevipes Sb2 | reverse complement strand
TGTACGTCGTCCTTGAGGTCTTTTTGTTCTTTGATTGCGTCCTTCTCGTTCCTCGTGATGTGAGTGTGGTAGGCGTTGGGTTGGCTGGATGGCGGTCTGCTGGAGTTATCGATCGTTTTGGTGTTCTCTGGGTATATCTTGAAGGTGGCTATGAGGTTGTGGAGTGACGAGCGATGGCGGGCGATGTTTTGGTGTTTGACGATGTGTTCAAGGTGAGGGTGGAGAGGATGGCGTTTTGGCAGTGTTGCAAGTCGGGTCGCTGCTCGGTGACAAGTCTTCTGTAGGAGGAGGGGCATCGGGAGGAGGTTAGCATGTGTGTCTAGGATGTCAGTAGCAGTAGTTCTCATAGCTCCAGTGATGCTTAGGGTGGCGATTCGTTGTATCTTCTCTAGCTTCTTGGCAATGCCCATTGATCCTCTCTGTTTCGTCGTTGAGTTGCTCTTGAATATTGGTTTGAACCATAAGTCTGCGCCGTAGGTGAATTTTGGGACGGCTACTGTGAGATAGAGTTGTCGCATTAGTTTTGCTGGTACGCCGTTTGTCGGTCTTGATAGGTGCCTTAGTTGGAGTGCGTATTCTGTTCCTTTGGCTATAGCGTGGCCCGTGTGGTACTTCCATGAGAGTTCTTGGTCGACAAGTAGTCCGAGGAAGCGGTGGTGGTCTGTGGGGGTGATGGTGGTGTTTTGGATGATGAGAGGGGGGCGTGTTCGGTTCTTACTGTGGGTGAAATCAATCAGTGCGAATTTATTGACTTCGAATTTGGAATTATGGTCCTTGGACCATTGCAGCGCTCCGTTTGTGCGCTCCATCATATCTTTGAGTGTTCTGTGGGTCTCTTCGAAAGTTTGGCCTATGGCGATGTATGCCGTGTCGTCTACGAAGGCTAAGGCTGTTTCTTTCTTCTTGGGGTCTGCTATGTCTATCAGGTCAGCGTTGTATATCAGGTAAGCGATCATTGAGAGTGGGTCGCCCTGGCCTATGCCATTTCGTACTTCGATCCAGTTGGAGAGTGTGTCGTTGAATTTGAGTTGCGTTCGTCGTCCTGTGAGCATGCGTGTTGTAAAGTCGATTATTTCCGGCGGGAGTCTTCTTTTCTTCATGTTGTGAGCTAGCCTATCAGTTACGGCGTTTGGGAATGCCCCTTCAATGTCGAGAAATAGAATTGAGGCTACCTTTCCGCTGCGCCATGCGTTCTTGACGGTTACCTCGAGTAGATGCAGCGAGTCGGTTGTTGTTCGTCCTGGTCGTCCTCCGAAGTGGGTTTTGGGTAGAAGCTCGTGTTTTTCCATAAGGGTGGAGACCTGTTCTGCGATTATTGCTGTTAGTATTTTGCATGTGGTGTTGATTAGGGCAATGGGTCGATACGCTTTCGGAATTGAGTAGTCCGCTTTTCCTGGTTTTCGTAGTACTACTGTGGTGAATTCTCTCCAAGGCTCGTAGTAGGTGTTGAGTGTGATGACCGCGTTAAAGAGGTGGCAAAGGTAGGGGGTGAGGATCGTTGAAGCGCGTTTGAATACTATGTTGCAAATCCCGTCTGGGCCTGGGGCTTTGTATGAGCTGGTGTTGGATATCGTTCTTTCGATTTGGTCTTCAGTGAATGGGGTGAATGGGGCTATTGGGTCGGGGTAGTCGTAGTCCTGCGGGACCGTGCTGCGGTCTGGGGGGGGCGGGAAGAAGGCGTTAGCGAGTGCCTTACTTTTCTCGTCGTTTGAAATGGCTTCTCTTATGTTGCCATTGGTATCTATCGTCTTGAGTGCTGGGACGCTCGTTCTTCCTCCATCGCCAATCGGATTCGTTACGTATCGGTTCGCGGTGTAGATGCTTTGTTGGTCGAGTTCTTCGAGGAAGGCTATCCAGTGTTCCTGTTTGGTTTTGCGGATTGTTTCGGTTACTTGGTTTCGGTAGCGTCTGTGTTCTTCATGGATGGGGTGGTCAGGTAGGCCTCGTAGTTTGTATGACTGGGCACTTAGCGTGTTCTTGTGCTTTAGCATTTGCGTTAGTTCTTTCGTCCACCAGCGTTTGGCGTGGGGGCTTTGTTTGGACTTCGGTACCTTTTCTTCTATGGTGTTCTTGAGCGCTTTTTCGAGGTTGGCCGCTGCGTTTTGGAATTGTTCTTCTGTGGTGATGGCTCTCGGTCCCGGGTGCATTGATAGGTGTCGTTGTAGCGCGCCTCGGAATTCGTCCCAATCTACATCACGGAAGTTGAACGTGGTGGGGCCCGTTGAGTGTGGGATGTCGAGATCTAGCGTGCTGTAAATAGGGACATGGTCAGTGCAGGGTGGACGTCTACGAGGGGCGGTGTCGCAGGTAGTGAACGCATCTAGGGTATGCGACGTGCAGAATACATTGTCCGGTCTTGTCCAGTTTCCGGTGCTTGTGGATTGAAGAGTCGGAATGTCTCTCGGTAGAGCCATTTGCAGGTCGAAGTCGGCCATGAGTTCGATGATTCGTTGGGCGGTGTCTTGGGCTTCTTGAGGGGTGCATAGGTGAATGTTTCTGGGTTCCTCCCATAGATGGTGGTGGGCGTTGAAGTCTCCTAGGATGATGATATGGTCAGTGGGGGACGGGCGAATGTTTCGGCTCTCGTTCTCTAAATATGAGGCTAGTTGGGGTATTACTTCCCTCTTCTTGCTGTCGTCGTAGATGTTGAATAGTGTGATCTTGCCGAATCTGCCTTTAAGTTGAATGACCACGACATCCGGTGATGGGAATGGTAATTGCCGCCAGTTATTTGTGTTGAGTCTCTTGTGAATGAGGGTGACTGCTCTTGAGCGGGTGCCGTGCGTGTATCTGTGCGTGGGGTAGATTACATTCCAGTCCGGCGTTGCTTTCGTGTTACCTAAGTCGTCAGTGTAGGGTTCCTGTAGTGCGATTATGTCGAAGGCTTTTGCTGTGAAGGGTCCGCTTAAGACACAGTGTTGCGCGGTGCTTGATTTGTTTAGATTTTCTTGCCATATGCGTAGTCTTACCGCCTGTTCGTTTGGTGTATCATTCATATTGAGTTAGGTTGGTGTGGGTGTCTGGCGTTGGTGATTGGCGGTAGGATGGTCTTCGCGCGGCGAAACCTGCATTACGGGGAAGGTGAGATGTACCTCTTGATGGTCTAGAGCCGCGCTGGTTGAAATGTTGGTCCAAGGTGTCCTGCGTGCGGAAGCGTGTTTCCTGTGTTGCTGGTGGGGGGCTCGCTCGTTTGTAGGGTGTTGCTTTTGGCGGCGCTGAGACTTGGGTCCATGGTTCGTCTGTCGGGAAGTAAGGCATGGTGTTGTCCTGGTTTTTTGCGTCTAGTGCGTTGCATCGGCGTTCAAATTCTGGACATTTGCGGTCCCAGCTGGAGTGGTCGTCAGATTCGCAGGAGATGCAGCAGGTGCGGTCCTTGTTGTTGCATTCCGTGGTTCTGTGTTCTCCTGCACAGTTAGCACATACATCGCGGTGGGATACGCACTCCTTCGCTATGTGGCCATAATGCTGGCATTTAGCGCAGCGGATTGGCTCTCGTTTGTTTTTCTTGACCTGTAGGATGTTTTGGTTGAGCGTGATTCCATCTCGTATACCTTCGTTTGCTGATTTTGGGTCGTTGAGGATGAGGAGGAGGTGAGCGACTCTCTGTGAGGGGTTTCGTTTGGCCGGGGGTTTGATCCATCGCGCTAGGGTGATTGTGTTTTGGCTCCAGTTGTTTTCTGTTTCGAGGTCTCGAAGGTGTTCGGTGTTGTCTGTGTTGAAGGTTAGTGGGACGAATTGGATAATTACCGAGTACGTTCGTTCTTTGATGCTCACATTGGGTTCTAGCGCTTGAATGAATTTTTCTTTGTTTTTCTTGTTTTTGAGGTAGTCGGCGGCTTCTGGTGTTTGGAATTCGATTACTGTTCCTCCGTTGTTGAATTGGGATACTGCTCGGACTTCGAGGTCTGGTGAGTCTTCTTCCGTTAGGGATTTGAGGGCTTCTTTGATCTTTATGACGAGTTGGGCATGCGATATCTTGTTTGGGGCGAGGTTACTGTCTTTCGGAATGTCGACAAGTATCTGTCTTGCTTTGATTGCGTTTCTTGCTGCCCTCTTCACGGTGTCGATGTTGGTGTCGGCGTCATCCAGTCCTTTCATTAGCGCGCCTTTGTAGCCGGTTTGTTGGCTTGCTTCTTTGACCTGCGAGGTTAGTGTGGTTACTGCTTCGTGTACCTTGTCTAATCTTGAGTCTAGGTTTGTTGTTCCTTCTGTTGCGTCCTTGTTGAGGTTTGTCGTCATTTCCGCTATCTTCGCTTGTGTGTTATTGAGGTTTTCGGAGGTTTCTTGGATTCTGGCTACGTGAGGGGAGATTGCAGTGACGACGAGTTTAGCTATCTTGTCGGCTGTTTCTGTTTCGGCTGCCTCTTCGAGAAGGAAAGCGACTGCTCTTATGGCCGATTGGACTGGTAAGGTGACTCCTGGCATCTGAGTTATGTGGAATAGGATATCTGAAAGCTTGTCAGTAGAAAAGGGCTTGCCGCAGATGGCCATAGCTGTTTGTTCTAGGTGGTTTTTGGCGCTCACCGCGTCTTTGACTTCACTCTCTGCTGCTATTATCTCGTTCATCTCTAGTCTCGATGACGATCTGGTCGCTGGTGTATTGATTCTTTGGTTTATTTTCGGTTTGGGTGGTATGTTTTTGTTCATTTTTCTTTTTGTTTTGTTTTTTGTTCTTTTGTATTGCTAGTATGTGCTTATAGAGACGGTATTAAGATGAATAAAGCTAGATTATTTGAACGAAACGAGAAGAGATGAGACTGTGGATGGAGGCGGCGTTGGCGCCGTCGCCGATGTTGAGGCTGTTGTTTTCGGGGTCTTTGTTGGAGTGCCACTTGGTAATAGGCCAAGAAGCGATATGGGGCTGTATTACAGATATAAACCGTGAAGGTTCCGCAACCAATGGTGGAGGTATCATAGGCGTGACCGGCAAGCTTAAAGGTTCTTGCTGAGGGACAGCATGAGTCTGCCATTGATGTGGTAAGATGTTGTACGGCAAAAAATCGGAGGCGGGCATAGTAGGGTCCAAGACGAAAGGCGTATAACTAGTCACAGTATGCTGCGAGGAAATGTTGGACTGCAAAGAGCGGCCATTTGGATACACCCTGTGTATGAGAGTGATTATGAGCAAACATCTGCTTATACATTGTAACGAAGAGCATACTCTTGGGATGTTAACGGGGACGAGTAGCCGCTCTCAAGTGCAGGAAAAGAAGAGTACCTGATGCTGGCACCTCCTAATGTCGGATTGTGGTACTGGGTGCTGTGGAGAGTTGGTGTATTATTCCAGGAGCCAAAATTCGAAACATATGGAAGTATATTGGTGGCGACAGTAGAGTAAGAATCAATTTGTGGTGGTGGTGTTTGGTTTACGAATGTGTAATGAACGCCGTCGTCGAGGACATCCTGCCAGTGATCAGCCGCAAGTTGATTTAGCGTAGGTATACTAAATTACAGGGCCATGAGAGCAAAGCAATGGTTGCATGATATATGACCTACCAGTTCCAGGGGAGATTCATCTGAGAGATGGGGGAGATGATATGTGCCCTGCGGTCATTATATATGAAATGTCCATCTTGGAAAGGTAGGGGAGAGGGGAGGTTCGGTAAGCAAAAACGTGTATATTGACGCACCATGGTCAATCAGGTGGCGTGGCGTTGACAAAATGTACACCAATAAGTCCAAAAAAACTTTCCCATGACGATTTGCGACCTACTGATATTTCCAATGTATCAGCGCTAAGCCTATAACCAAGCGTGGGCATGAGTTTTTGAAATTATTCCAGGTATTGAAATGACTATGCGCCATACTGTATTTCAGTCAGTATCTTTGCAATATCCGAACACTTATCTCGAGCGCGAATAATCGCCTACAAAGGGGAGTTGCATGCAAGCTATTGCTGTAGTTCGAGAATAGTCCCAGAATTACATCTGGTTCATAATAGATAAGTGCAAGCAAACTTAGAATATCCGGATTCCGGGTGAGTCATTACTGTTCGTTGAACTTACTCGTACTGTTTTTGCGGTAAACTGAACTAGTCCTGCCGCAGTCTGGGCCTGAACCGAGGTTCGAGCCACCCAGACTAGATAAACTATTGAACTGCCCTGATATCAGTTTACTTCTACGGGGAGTGCAACAGATACCGCACCAACGCCGACCGCCAGTGATTGCTGGACTGGACTCGGACAGCTTTACTATCTTGAAGTTCAGCGAGAGTTAGTCGACCATGATACACCACGATACATGATGTTATTCCACTAGCAGTCCACGTTCATCTCCGCAGACCTTCTATTGGTGGTGCTTCTTACTAGTTGCAGCCGGTAATCTCCAACCACCCTAGTTGACCAATATTAACTAATGATTAGTCATTTCACGACAAAGTTTATCTCGACATGATCCGATTTGATCGTTCTGAAATCCGCGCGTCAGGATATCTTAATTTCGGCCCATAACTTAAGGCATCGAGGTCTGCAGTCGCGTACGTAGGACATGGTGATTTCAAGTTGGTGAGTCACTCCTCTGCAGCGTGAGTTCATCGATTTCATCCAGCCTCATATTTTGCACACTCGCATGTCGTGAAAGTTCAAGCGAGACAGCCCTTAGCAGAAGTCCAGCCAAGCCACAGTCACGGTACGGTGCTGCGCCTGTACCCGAATTGGACAGCAGTCTTGCGGAAGCCTTTCTGGAGTATATAACATGATAGGCGCTTCCCAATGACTTCGACGATTCATTTGCCATCTTGGGGCCATCTGTCTTCTAGATTAACTAAAATTGTCCTAGCGCGGCCCACCCAGCGCCCCACTCTATCATTCTATTTATCTCACAAGCCAACATAAGCCGCATTTTGTCCCAAGGAACGGAGACAAACCGAAAGATGGAAATGATGATTGGAAGGCTTCTGATGGATTCCCCGCGATTGCCTTGCCCTTGAAGTGATTGAACTCCATCGATAATCTATGCCACAATAATCTTCTTCGAAGACTGTCGTGATGCTGCAAACGCCCTTATGATATCAGTTTTTGTCGATCATGGTCGAGACGACTGGGTACAGCCGAACTCCTTGACACTACTATGATATCAGACCTCGAATGACTCAACTTTATGCGAATTCGACGGGTAGGCGGCCCGCACAAACCTTTATATAGGGTTGTGCCTGGCGTCAAACTTTCATTCTCGTGTCGATGCTGATAAACGTATGCAGATCAATCTGGATCCAAAGGCACAGTGACGGGTCTTCTCATCCGCCCGTATGGTTTTGTGTTAGCTGTTTCATCCAATATGTTTCATGCCCGATAACTATTAACCTTCTTAACTTGAAGCACTTTACTTCTCAACCTCTTCATATCAGCAACATCGACCTCATAACCATCTCTGCTCTAGTACGTCTCACCTTCTAATAAGAAGATCCAAATCTTTGATGAGCTCCTCGAGATCAGACTGTTGAAGAGGTGAGTAAATACTTATCTGTTCGTGTCACAAGAACAGGAAGGAATTTGACGCAGTTCGCGTTATCGATTGTCAGAAAAGCTAAACTCCATGCAATTCTCATTATGTCCCACCACAGTTGCTCTGTAATAGAACTGAGCGATGTATCAGACAACTCTTCAGGTGTCGTTCGGAGGAAGATACCAGCTAGGTAAAAGGCATGTGGCTGGAGATTGTTGAACGACGGTAAAGACATTTGGATTTTGCAGGATTGTGCAATGATGCCACTGCACCGATCTATATGGCCACCCTCAAACAAATGTTGGTGCCAAACCAAATTCTTCGCCAGGGCAAACACCAGTTCGAGATAGCACAAGTCGCGGAGCTGATGGAAGAAGCAGTCAGAATCATCATCGGTGGGTCGCGGATTAACCGCGGTAAGGATAGCAGAGGATAAATTGGTCAAATCCATGTTCGCATCGATGAAGGCCAAGGCTTCCTGGGAACTGTGAGCAGCGCAAAGGGCAGCATGGCGTAAACGGGGAGGCATATTGCTGCCCATGCAGGTGATGAGCTTCTCGATGTATGGACATTGGTTAGCGGAGCTGCGGCTCACGCTCATACTACTCAGTAGTACAAGGATGTCACTTGCTGTTTTGCGGTCGTTGGAACAAACATCGCTGAGCAGTGAGGTAGTCCGCTAGCTAGTCGAAGTCTTCTTGCGAGTGGGAATTGCCTTGCCACGTAATTTGATGCTGCCATAACCAGTCGTGATTTGATCGGGCTTGAGTGTGGTTGACAGCAAACATGAAGCGCTGCACCTTTAACAGCGACGCCAATGAATCCCGATAATATTTTGTTCGGATGAGAACGAGAACAAGAACCAGAGGCAGCGGAAGCCGCACTAATAAGTACGAGTGATAAGACCCGACCGTCAAAATTTCCCACTCTCAAACTTTGACGTACGTCAGACTGGTCACGAGTCTACTGGCGCCCCACGTAATAAAACGAGAGTTGTTCCTATGCATGGTGCAGCCCTGGACTTGCCCCCCACGCGGGCGTCACCACCTTCACGTCAATTGGCAGGCTGCTGTGCCACATCTCCGCCACCTCATGGCTCCCGCGAGAGTTGCCACATCCTATCTCCGCAGCAGCAGCTGGACTAGATGGCCCCCATGCCAGACCACCACCACGCATGCAGAGATTGTACAGAATTTCAGAAATGGATGCGGCCCTTCAAGTTCGTAGTATACTTGAAAGTGGTGGTCGGTTGTCAGATTTGTTTGAAGCACACGAAAGATTGAATGTCAGTCCATTAGGCTACGCTTCTTGAACAAACGTTGACTGTGATTGGAGCATTCACATCTTCAAAGCTTCAAGCTTGACAATGCCTACTACTTAGTCTATCAGCATAGCCTGGCAGGCGATCCCTTACGTACCGGATAGTAGTATGCCGCGGACATTGAAAAACATCTTATAGTTTGTTTGCAAAGTCCCTCCACTGAATGAGCAAGGAA
Source organism: Suillus brevipes Sb2 (assembly GCA_011800875.2). Taxonomy (NCBI): domain Eukaryota; kingdom Fungi; phylum Basidiomycota; class Agaricomycetes; order Boletales; family Suillaceae; genus Suillus; species Suillus brevipes. Next base: position 3,355 of record JRHT02000042.1, on the reverse strand, counting down.
GGATTTGACACTATGGCATCCTCCAATATGTTGGGAAATCAGTGGCGCGTACTCTCCATTGACTGCTGCTTGTGTTGGACGTCCCTATGACAAGGGGCGTTGATGCTGTAATTTGTGCAGGTATATGATCTAGGCGCGCGTGCCAGATGCTTTTACTCCCAGGTGAGCTTGACACATTCTGCAGTGGAAGGAGATGCTGTCCGGATATTAAATTGGGGTGCATTGGTCTCTTCTGATTTTTATGACGGATCATCATTGCAGCAAGTTCTTGGGTTAGTTAATTGTTCTTGCATAGGTCCCGTCGGAAGAAGATCGACGGCGGGCTTTGCTGCCAGATTGATGCCTATGTACACCGTGATGGAACGATGGCGGTCAACGGCATGGATCTTGGAAACGTGTGTATGACGTCTGCTTTGAGTATAGGGTCGCGGTCGACGAGTCATGTTTGGAGACATGGGGGTGCACCATTACTGCCATCACATGAGCTGGGCATCATATATAATAGATGTGATTCGCGGGAGTTTGGGGGGTATGGTGTAATTTTTTATTCGCGGTGATCTCCGTGTTTCACTGCAAGGCGGCCTGCAGTGCGGAGAAGACGCACGACGGATCAAATCGCCATTTCTGGACCCGAGATATTACAACGTATGAGCGATATCGATCAGAGCCTAGGTAGCTGGTTTATTGTCACGGTGCCACATTGCACACATCATGATACGATGCGTCGGTTCAGCGTTCCACACGTGCGCACGACCCACATCAATTTCAAAATCAGATACTTTTGCATTAAATCAACAAATAGCGTCGTGTTTTAGTTGCACTGTACAACGTCTCATAACGTGGGATGGTTTTCATGTTAGTCTCTCGCTCGGGTTTCCAGCTGCATGAGCGGGAATCGTTCAGAGTCTATGCCAGAAAAAAAGTGAATTTTTGTTGAATTACAAGAGCAAAGCGCGAGTAAACGATTACACAACTATTAGACGAGATAGTATGGCGTGGCTAGAATTGAAGAAATGCAGAGAGTAAGACTAAATTCAACATGTAGAGGAGGCGTGCATGCCTACGTGCCTCGCTTCAAGAACAAATGTTTCTCACACGTGTGACGCCAAATTGTGTCCCTCCGCATGAGATTGACTGCGCGGTCACCGCGCTTATGGTATCGGCAATCTTTCCACTGGCATGCAATCAGTGTATCTTTGGGGCCAGCAAAATGGCTGGCCCTACAATGCGCCCTTAGCTCTTTCTGAGTTCCACTGAACGAGCAGGACACCCCACAGCATATCCACCCGCAGTGCAGCAGAAGTGGACGAAATGGGACATGGTCCCCCAGCGTGATTGTCGGCTGGTTCGTAAAATAAGGTGCAGTAATGGGCGAAGGCATCATTAGTGTGACCATATCCAGGCCTGGCTGAGGCATCTGCCACTGATAGCCACTGTATGGTGTGAATTCAGACGAATTACTTGTAGCTCCGATTCCAGAGTGGTCAACGCTGGTGCCTCGGCCGTAGTTTTGGGCACTGCTGTAAGATATTTTGGGGTTGTGGAAGAACCAAACAAAATCACTAGTCGCGATATCAGATGGCTGTAGAGAAGAGAAGGATCAACATACTTGGGGATTGAGGTTTGGACTGCGGACCCATGATTAGGACGTGCCGCCGCGTTCTGTGATATCTTCGAAGCAATCAGTGTGAGGAAGATCCGTCTGGGAAGTCTTACAATTTTAGTAGCACTTGAAGGGAGACCGAAGCTGGGCGTGTCGATGAATGCACGATCAAGATCGCCGACAGAGATGTCTAGGTCATCATTGAGAAATTCCTGATTGACCAAAAGTTGGCTTGGCATGGTTGTACTGCAAGGAGGGATTGGGCAAGCAATGCAGAATTTATGAGGCTTACAGGTGCCCTGTATTTGTGAAGAATTGAGGGTCCGGGCGAAATAGGGCTCTATAGTCCTTAACTTTCGAGGAAGGAAAACAAAGTTAAGTGGCCAACCGAACAACGGCGAGGTGGCCTAGATTGAGATGATCACATCGCGACACTGATGGTGGCTTGATAGCGATTGCCCTGATACAGTTTCTTCAGAAGCTTAAAAAATCTGATGCCGCTTCCTGAACAATTGAAACAGAAGTAAAGATCCTCATTTCTGCCAATGTAGCAGGCTCCTTCCATAGTGATCGAAGGTGAGGTCTCTGTGAAAAAAAAGTTCCGATGGAAATCAATAAAAATCAATGAGACGGACGCTGAAGAACACAGCTGACGATTGGGCACACCTTGTTCATTTTGCTTAAGCTCGCGTGGAATTATCGAACTTGTTTTGCATTGCAACTCGTAGCGACACTGGTAACGTTGACACAAGTTCGAGTCGATGGAACATGCAGTTAGATTCCATGTTTGAATACTGGCTTGGAGCTTGTTGACGTTATTCAATTAGGCTCCGCCAGTTCAGAGCACAAGAACTTGACGAGATTCCTGTGCGGCGGCGCCGGAAATAAGGACTAGTAGTTTAGGGACGATCCAGTGCAGGGAAGATTGGCCATTTTTGAGTAACACGAGAGATGAGACACCCACCCAAGCACTGCATGTAAGCGATCGCGAACGAACTACTGCAATTATGGGATATATTAGGAATGGGCAAAAAGCGCGCACGAGCACAACGTAACTCACCTAAACTCGGTAGAGTTTTCACCCATACAGTACTGAAAAGCACCCGCGAGTGACGTTTATTTTCTCAGACCCTGTTTGTCTGACAGCGGAGAGAAAACGAAGTTAAAAAGACACAGAGAAACACGTTTACGTTCCAGGAAGGATGAAACAAGAGGGTGCACAGAATGTCTTGGTTACAGCAGACAGCCGCCGGAACTTGTCTAAAAAAGTCTTTTATCAGGGGATATGTGCTGCAGCAATATTTACTGGAAGGCCCAGAAACGTAAGTACAGTGCGTGGAGCAATTTAGTGAAAAAAAATTGTGGTGATAGAGAGTGAACGAAGCGTTCTTCCGGCTGCTGCGAGGACGTTGATACGGGCAGAATGTCACCAAAGTGTAATCAAAACCACAAGGTCCAGCCGCACAGCGCTAAGCGAGTGTGCCACGGATGAATCGATGACGGGTCATCCAAGACACACTCGATCGATGACGGGGAAATTCAGAACTATGTTAAACACGCTCCGCACACAATTGTCCAGGTTTCCAGTGTCCGAGAACGAGGGGACACCAAGAAACAAGACCAGGCCAAACACGCTATTGAGAATGAAATCTCATTGCCTACAACGTGTTTTCGATCGAATTCCACCGGCCACAGGCTAGTACGAGCTTCGGAGTATAGGGTGGGCGGCGTAGGACGCGAAAATCTTTCGAG
>JRHT02000419.1:0-19398 GCA_011800875.2 Suillus brevipes Sb2 | reverse complement strand
TCCGGGCATTCCTGTACCCTTCCCATATTTAAGCTGTTGAAGCGACTGAAAGCATATACAGGAAAAAGAGTCTCGTTTGTAAGTGTCTACATTACATTAGCCTGTCAATTCTTTCACCTAAACAAGTCGCTACTGTTTCATTCTGTTGTAGCTCGACCATCACCTTCTCATGCCTTATGCTGCTACCAAAATGTAGTTCATCATCTCCTTTGTATTTTCCTCCATGCATCCGTATCCTCTGAGTGACCATGCCATGACTGGCATGTTGGCGCAAGCTATGGTTGTGGTTTCCATGGTCACCCCGGTGTCAATGTTCCAGTGGAACATGCGATCATCCAGGGTTGTCCTTGTAGCGTGGGGGCAATCTGTGCTATTTTTGCAGTTGTGTTGTCCTAATTACAAAGGCTCTGCGTATAATTTGAAACTGCGTCCCGTGTACTTCATTAGCGCATCAACGGTACGTGGGTTTGTTTTGCCTTCCATATAGAGGCGAGGATGTATAAATCCTTTCCTCTGGCAAGTCCATCCGGAGTACATGCTGACGATGCTGTTTGCCGTGATGTAGTTCATGACGACCGTGGAATGAAACTGGAGGATGGGTGCTATGGCACAAGTCCAGTGCGTTATGATAATATCCATGTGCTTTTCTCCATTCTCCAGCTTGTAGATTTTGGCTATCGCACTGCTGTCGTATCCTCTGTTGCTAGAGATCTTGTGAGCGACAGTATATCCTTCCTCGCGCTTGAGATATTCTACCACGACATGCTCATATTTTTCAGTTGCGTACAGATCTATATCATGTGTCGCAAACTCTTGTGATTTGGGCATGAACAGATTTAAGGCAGTAGATCCTGACACCACGGATCCCGTGAACTCTAGAAGCTGAATGAAGATTGGGATATCCGCAATATATTTTTTGAACAAGTTGTTGCGCCTGTTGGCAACGTAATCTGTGATTCCAAGTTGGTTTTGGAGTCTGGTCTTCGAGAAGGACGCCAGGTCAGGTAGGGGTAGGATATCAAATATCATGGCTTCAATTTCAGGGCTAAGCCAGTCGAAGTATTCATTCACGAGCTTTATGTTGGACATTTGGTGTGTGTGGTGGAAAAGTATCTGTTGTTTTTTTGGCAATGGCTCACAAGTATTCTCCTATTCGCATTCTCATTATGATGATGTTGTTGTCATGATATTAATTCTGCTGCACGTGATTATGGTTATTCCGAACAAGGAGATACGACCCAGGACTGCCCTAGTCTTGGGTTGGGATGCAGCTTACTTTTTTTTGGCACGCTCTCCACTCACACTTTCTCGTATACACAGTGAATACAATGGTGATACAATGACTACACGTAAGTCTCACTCCTTAACATTCCTATCTAATCAAGCACATCAATCTCAGTTTCCGTTTCTTCACTACGTTCTCCTTTGTGCGCAGCGATTTTACATTTTATCCTATACAAAAGGTCAGTTTTTCTTTCTCTCTTTTTAAATCATAAGCATACTTACTGATTGACTGCTTCGACTATACCCATGTAATGTCTCCTTTCTACGCTTTCCAATCTGTCTCCTGCTCCTGCCTGCATCACAAGATAAGTGCGTTCTTTTGTCCCGTGCAACCTGTGGTCATATAGGACCATGAAGTCGGTTCGCATTTGGACATCATCTTCTCTGTGGATAGTGACTTTGACCTTCCTAATGTCGTCTGTGTTTGTGAAGTAGCGATTAGGTGTTAATATGGATCTTCCGCCATTGTTGTTGTCATGGACTAAGATGTCCACAAATCCGTTTAGCGGTGTGAATGCTACAAGACAAGCTGTGATGGTGCGTTGGTTGGCCATTTTTTTTTTCTGTCTTCAGTTTGAATCTATGTTTTATACCCTTGCTTTTGATATTTATCGGATGTCTCATGCGGATGTCTCTGTCTCCGGCTGTTCCGCCATGTAGCGGATGATTTCATCAAGTCTTAGATATTTTTAACTACGTCATCATTTGTCATCTTCATCTATCATATTGCGTGTTATGATTTGTCGATCAATCATATGCATTTAGTATTGCTTGGTGTTGTTTTATTTCATATTTGACCCGTCTACCACTATGTCTCATCGCACTCTTACACTTTCTACAGAAATTTATGCGACGGAGAACTACATGTTTACACATGAACCGGTTTGTGTTCATTTTTAGCATAAGTTGTAGTGGACTGATATGTTTTAGCCTGGTCGTTCTTACCACAGGGCATTGTTGTATGGCACCGGTTGTCCCAAAGCTATTTTGACCTATGTGCCACAAGACGTCAACAATGTTGTTCGTGCTCACATGTGGATCAAAGGCGCTCAATATTGTGATGGTGATCATCTTCAGCCTACTTTCTGCCTGGTCAAAGGCTTTCCAGATTCCACGTTGAGCTGCTTTCCAGACATCTATACTATCGTGTCATATCAGCAAAATTCAGTTCTCCCCCCCAATCAGGCGATTGCTGCATGCCATGGAGATCAGAATTTCGTAGAGTGGCTAGGCAATGTTCTCGTTATCAAGCATATGGGTCGAAATTCACTGAGCTATCGGTCTATGGGGTATGAGGATAAGGCCTTAGTTGACCCGATTCTGTCATGGTATGTTCCCTTCTGACCTCCTCTGTAATTCTAAAGATGGTGATATGCATCGCACGGACAGTTTGTGTCGTTCAACCTGGCCCGTTTCAGATGTATAGAATTGAGCCTGTCGCTGGGGCTATCCTGCGAATTCGTTGATCATTTATTGCTAGTCTTGCTGAGTGGAGCTTTATTACTTTCATTTGCATGAACCAGTGCTAATATACAATACATTCACTATTATTTTGACCTTGTTTCGACCTACGTCAGCTTTCTTATTTACATTTGCATACTAGATTGCGAGTCCGTCAATGTGGTGCATACCCTGATCATCTTCCGGCATCTCCACCATGTGTAAAAGTGAGATGGCAAGCATCTCATATTGCGCTCTTGACTGCCACTTATTATCCTCTCCCTTCCTCGAATACCAGGTCATCTTCATTTCTAGCAGAATGAGATCACCAGGCTTTAGATCTGTCAGTTTCCACATAGGCCTCTCACTATACGTCTTCAGAGAACCAGCTTTTCTAGTGTCATACACAGCATCAAATAGAACTGCCTGCGAATTATTCGATGAGAAGCATTCCGCTGTGTGGTTGGCACGCAACTTACATCTGATGGACCTGTCGCCTCCTTTGTTTTCTGCCATTTCATCGCCTGGATCATATTTATGGTCTGTTGATTTAAACCTATATCGTCATCAGAGCGTATTCCTGTTCTTCAGGATATTGCACACTCATTTAGCACCGGATTGGAAAATTTGGTGAGCAGGAGGCTGCTTTGTTTGCCTAATGTCTGAGATAGAGGCATGACAGTGATGGACGCCTGGCTCTCCGGATTACCCTGCTTCATGAACCACATTTTAGCAATGTGCCCAACCACCCAGATAGTGAGTGGTTCTCCTGTTGCGGGATCACAGAGGATCTTACTCCGATCATTAATCGGTTTATAAGGTCCCCAGGTCGCCGTCGGTAATAGCTTCCCAAATGCGTATATATGGGCCTTTGGATTAGTATACTCCGAGAGTGCCTTGAGCTGTCTGTTGAACGTCAGTTTGTCTTCTATCCTTTCCATGAAATGAACATCTGCTCACGCCTTCAAAGCTTCATCGTATTCTTCTACCTCAGAATCGTCGATGAGCTGCGTTGTTGGATGTGGAATGACTGTTTTCACCGCTAAGGTGGCTTGAGAAGCGCCTTCCCCACGTTTGGGCACTGTTGATATAATAGTGTCAACATGTGCACTAACCTCTTTGGTCCTGCTCTTGATCTCTTGTTCGCTCGGATTTGTGGATCTGAGCTTGATGTTATTTAATTCTCTCAGCAAGGCATTTTATATACCTTGCATCATCGCTGGTCATTGAGGTGCCCTCAGCATTGACCTCCTGGCCCCTCTTATCTTGATCAGCATCTACTAGGGTTTGTGAATTATCCGTGAAGCTGCTGAATTTAATCTGCATCTTCATTGGCTAGAATCTTACCGGGATTGGTGAGTTTCATCTTTTTCTGTGGACGAGATTCTCCAGGACTTTCACTGTCGATAACTACATCGTTTTTAGTTTTGACCATGGTGGAATCGATGGTGGAAGTGAGAGATATTCAGAGTACCAATCTACATGTCAAAGTAGATGCAAAATATATTAAAGGCATGCTAAATGAGCCTGACCTTCAACCTAACGCTACAATAAATAGGTGGATACAAGGAATCCTCCTATTCGATTTTACACTTCACCACGTACCCGCTACCAATTTTAAAGGACCAGATGGCCTATCACAACACCCTCTTGGTTCAGATGAAGAAATCAAGCCTGAAGATGATTCTTGGTTGGATGAAATCACTTTATTCACATCCATTTCAACATCTTCCAAACCCCCGTATAACCCAAATGATTTACCATCTGTACTCCTGTCCTCTGCTGATCAGGAGCAGACTTTGACAGATATCTACAGATTCCTGACTATGTTAGAAGCTCCTAGCTTCGACACTACTGCAAAATGTACCAAGTTTGTTAAGCGAACCACTAGGTTTTTTGTCAAGAAGGGCAAAATGTATAAGCGCCTTCTTGATAGACCTCCTCTACTAGTTATTTTCGAAACAGATAAGCGAATTTCTATTCTAATTGGTGCACATGAAGATTTAGGCCACAAAGGTGTACAGTCTACCTTTGAAACAATACGCTATCGATTTTTCTGGCCTCACATGTACACAGACGTCAAGCATCATGTGCAATCATGCCATGACTGCCAAATTCATACCACAAAAAAGATGCACATTCCTATTACAGTCTCTACACCAGCGACTATATTCATGAAGACTTATATCGACATACTCAAGATGCCTACCAGTAATGGTATGAAGCATCTAGTGTTAGCTCGAGATGATCTTTCTCGATATGTAGAAGGAAGAGCATTACGTTCAGCATCCGCTAAAGCTATGGCCAAGTTCTTTTAGGAAGACTTGTATTGCCGATATGGTGCCATAGGACAAATTGTTACCAATAATGGCCCTGAAGTCAAGGGAGCCTTTCAACAGTTAAGTACCTCAGGCACTTTTCGCTGAAAACATTACTACTAGTCGTGCTACTGGATTTTCCCCATTTTACCTCCTACATGGAGTACATCCCGTTCTACCTTTCGACCTTACCGAAGCTACGTTTCTTGTTGAAGGATTTCATGAGAATATGAGTCCCATTGATTTCCTCACATTACGAATTTGTCAAATCGAAAGATGACCTGAAGACTTGAGATGAGCAGCTAAGACCTTAAAGAAGGCAAGATTTAAGTCCAAGCTTCAGTTTGAGCAGAAATTTCACCTTAGGATGCATAAGAAATCATTTAATCCTGGTGAACTTGTCTTAGTCCGTAATACCCAGATTGAAAAAGAGTTGAATTGTAAGACGAAGCCGTGATATTTAGGACCTTTTGTTGTTGAGAGTTATCTATCCAGCATCCAGCACCAGATTTCTCTCCTATTTGATGTTCTTCTGGAAGACTGTAATCAACTCCACGAGGATTTCATCTTCCAAGACATCCATTTTCACTATCAACAAATGTTATATTATTGGAACAGAAGTTATCATGAAGTATTACTTCAACTATGTCCAATGTGTGCAGTTTATTTTGAATTTTCTAGGATACTTGAGGAATCACTTCTCCTCTTAGATCCAGAAAGTAGATGGAGATGAAGAAGACATCACTGACACTCAACTGGGGACAGTTGCGATTTCTTGTCCGGGGCGGATGTGGTGCATGGTATGCAACTCATACCATATCGTATACGTACACTAGGTAATAAGGAAGAAAGGTATAATATACTACCCCCCCCCCCTGTTACTCTACTGTTTTTCTTAGACTCATTAGCTTACACTGTCAGTTTCTATGCTCCTCGATTTATTCTGTGTATTTCTATTCGTTTCCGTATAGTTCTGGCTCTTTCTATGTTTCTCAGAGTCTCTTTCAGCCACCTGATTTTTCCCACCATGCTCTAAGCATGTTTATAAGCAAGTCATGTGACCGAGAGATGATTTGTAAGGACTTTCTACTTGACTCATCATGCTTTGTAAGACTTACAGCTGTATTTGTAAGATATCAGTAAACAGGATGACTCAACACACCCAAATGGCCTGGTTTGTAAGCAGATTCTTACCAATCCATGTGATGACTCATGCTATTTACTCATTGGTATTTGTAATACTACTATGTAGATTAGTAATACCACCATGTAAATTAGTAAACATGCTGACTCAACACCAGGATTCTTACCAATCCAGTGCTGAATCATGTGTAGTAATCAAACTCCCAAAATGTATAAAAGGAGCCCGTTTACATCTGAGTAATAAGACTTCCCACTTGAAACCTTCTTCTACAAACGATTTGTGAGAATTACATAAGAGTGCAGGCCAATCTTTGAGCCTTGGGCTGTATACTACCACATTAAGGTCTATACAGGCAAGGAGATTTGAGTTATTTTTAAGTAGTATAGCATCATTTGAGGGTGTCTATACAAATTCGTATTATTTTATTCTATCTAATGTAAGCTTGACGTGTATTACACAAACTCTCCCTTTTACGTCAAGGGAGACTCGACAAAGTTGAAACAGACTTTCATAGGTTGAAACATACCTAACAGATTTCATTATCATTTATTATCGTGTACTAACGTCGTGACTATAAGATTATTATATACTAAGATCATGACCATAAGTTGTGAGAAAAAGAAAAGGTAATTCCTCCCAAAGAACCAGCACGTTATCTACCACGAAAACTAGAAAGCCATAGACCGTGTACTTAAGGACTGGCAAGAAGTCTTATCCTGTATAGTTGTGCTGTCTCTATACATGTGTTCTATATATGACCCTTAAGTAACAAGACAACGGATCATTTGATCTGATGGATAGGTTTTTGAAGAGAGGATTGTCTTACCAGCTCATTCCTGGCACTGTCATCCATCTGATATTCGCTCCTGTTGCCGAGCGCTTCGAGATTTATATGCATCAGGGTGAATTCATCACAGTCACTGAAGCTAAACATGACATGAATGTCACGCATATTCTGTTTCGTGGTCTGTCAACTGCAGATATGATATGTATGACATCGGGGGGTTTAGTTTGGTATTATCCGCAACTTACACAGGATCAAGTATCTATCAAGACTCGTACCGGGAGCGCATTCCTGTTGGTCAGAAGTTAGGATGTGTCGGTGGCACATGGTTTGACATCTATTCTGATACGACTTTTCTGGACCGTCCATGCGGTGCCTATTGTCCAACAGTGTGGCGTCATGCTGCTCACCATGATGAGTACCTTTCTCTGGATTGGGACAAGAGCTATGGCATTAGGCGTTTGTTACGAGACGCCGATACGGAGTGGCGTTTAAATGAGTATTGTGTCAATGCTCTTTGTGATTTTCGACTTGACGCCACTGTCGAAAACCTGCCTCTGCCAGCGACGGAGATGCCTGCCGATGAGTTTGATGTTGCAGATACACTGGATGTGATCTATGCTCATGCTCCAGTGCGTAGTGTTTTTTTGCATGGTTATTGGATTCTGAATTTTGTTTTTTTAGCATTATCATAAACTTTATAGAGGCCTGCTGTATGCAACCGCATGCTCCAGGGCTTCTCTGGTGGAGGTACCATTGCAGATTGGTTATTGGGTTTATCAAAGGAACAGATGTCTTGATATTGCCTCTCGTGGTAGGTATCGAAAGACTTACGATTCCGTGCCCAATACCACGATCGCGGTGGATGATGTCTATACTCTTTTCTTCAAGAATAACGAGCAATTTGCTCCACCAAATATTCTGTTGGATCTGGTCGTTCCTGAGATCAGAAAATCTGTCGGCTTGACTGGTAATGTGCTGGTCGTGAAGATGAAGCGTCAGGATCACCTGGAGATTGTAGACATGTGTGAAGGAGACTTGTTTTTGATGAACTTTATTTTGAGAAGGTGTGTTATTCTATCGTTTGATATATGCTCATGGTTGACCATTGTCTAGTGTACTTAATAAGTCACATGTGTGTCCGTTGGACTAGATTTACGTTAAAGGCCTCTCCTTTTTTTTTTTGCCTTCACAGGGTTTTTTTCGAGGGAAGGCCACTTGTAGCTCAGTTGACTTGTTCGAAATCACATGCATGTCTCCTTCATTTTGTTTCAAGTACAATCTATCGCTCACATATGCTACGGCTGCTTGTCTGACCTGAATTATTATGTACCTTCTGCAGTGGATATGTCAAAAGCTCTTTTACTAGTTCTTCCATTGGCGGTTTTACAACAAAAAGTGGTAGTAGTTTGTAAATAACAACCTTAAAGAATATGACATGTACCGATGGTCATCAGTGAGCAGCAGTGGCACTCAAGTTAGTAGGGAAGTATCCACTGGCACAACATTCGCAGACTTGGTTGTCACAGACAACAACCATCCAGTTCCAGCTCTGCATCCCTTTTTCACCAACTTACCGTTCCCACTACTGGTTCCGTGAAAGCCTTGAGAGAATAAGATGACCTGCGACTGGTGACCCTGCGGTGTGTAGGTGATAGTATGGCCACATTTCCGGCAGGTAAACTTGCTTCCATCCAGCACAAATGATTTGGAGCCGGTCATAATGCGGTCCCATGTACGGACACATTTGCACCCCGGACATTGGTAAAGCAATGAATTACCCAACAGATGATTGTTCTCATGCAAAAAAGTGTACTTCGACACAGTCATCAAGTGTTTAGCATCAGGAGCATGCACAAGTCCTTGTGTATATTCGACAATTGTGGGGAAGCGACGGCGGAAGCCATTTGTGACGTGAATGTGAATGACAGTCGCATGCATGGCAAGTCGAGGAGAGACGAGGAGCATATCTTGAATGACTGTTAAGACGATGCTCAACGTATGTTCCGGAGGGGCTTGGCTTCAGCTCATGCGCTGTGCCCTTTACCCGAGTACGTGCCCCTAATTTACAAAGGGTGGATATCGACGGACGGAGGTGTATGAGTCGTCTGGACGAGAGAAGTCCAAAGTCCGGAACTATATAGGGGTCACCCGAAGGTGGGACAGAGGTGTTTAGCCTTAGGGATATAATCCCGAGGCTCAGAGGAGGACAAAGAGACTAGGCCGAAAGTCTGAAGGACACGAGGAATGGACAAGTCTAAGATGATATTCAAACTAAGGAAATACTACAGGTTACAAAGGGTTTATATACTATAGCACTTCCATCAGATGTCCGGTTGAAGCGCAGCCCTCGGAAGTTAATGCTATGTACTTGTTAAGACCCATACCGGAGGGTCTCGTTAGGGAAGGAAGGGCTTGGCCTCAGCTCGTGCGCTGTGCCCCTTACCCGAGTACATGCCCTATATTTCGGAATGAAGTCCGGAGGACATCTAACAAAGTTCAGTAGAACTCCGAAGGTAAGGCAACTCTGGTGAAGTGCCCAATGGACTTCCAGCAAAGCGCGGGAAAGTCCGGACATGATATCCGGACTGCGGGAACTCGTCCGGAAGCATATCCGGAGCGCAGGAACTAATCCAGACAGACGTCCGGAAATGGAAAGACTGTTTAAACGAAGTCCAGTGGACGAAGGACGAAGGACAAAGGACAAAGGACAAAGGACAAAGGACAAAGGAGAAAGGATGGAGAAGGACGAAGGCCTAAGGCCGTAGGACGAAGGACGTAGGACGAAGGACGAAGGACGAAGGACGAAGGACGAAGGACGAAGGACGAAGGACGAAGGACGAAGGACGAAGGACGAAGGACGAAGGACGAAGGACGAAGGACGAAGGACGAAGGACGAAGGATAGCTATCCGGACGAGGTTCGGAATAGCCAAGGATAAGGTAGGGTCGGAGTGTAAGGGAATCAATCCCTAAGGCTTCAGAGATGGAAGCAACATTGATGGAGAATAACTGTAATATTCGAACTAAGGAAATACTACGGGTTACAGAGGGTTTATATACTGTAGTACTCCCAACGGGTATCCGGCTGAAGCGCAGTCTTCGGAAGTCAAAGCTATGTACGAGGGAGTCTAACACAAAAGAGTATACTGCGGAATGATCAAGAGTGGAGCCGGATATGAAATGGAACAAAGGGAACGAGTTAAATGAACAGGAAATGAATAGACTAACGGAGGGATCAGAATGGAGTCGGATATTAACTGTCAGGAGGATCTGGGCATATAGGGGAAATGGATTCTAGAACGGGGTATGACAATATCCGAGGACCGGAAAAGTGGTGGTGACTAAATGGAGATATGGCCGGACCGTGGGAAAATGGTCTGGAGATATCCGGACAGGATGTGGAGGTCCAGAGATCCGGAGATCCGAAGATTCAGGGGTCAGGGGTACAGACTGGTTGCAGATGTTCGGAAGGCTGGATATCGAGTAGGATGATGGACGGAGGTAGCAGGGCTGATCCTACTGAGGTGTAACATACACAATGGAAAGGATGGTGACAATAGGGCTGGAAAATAGGGTCCGGAGTACGGGATATGACAGTACTGGAGAGTCTAACTTGAAAGAATAAAGCTGCGGATGATCAAGAGTGGAGCCGGATATGAAATAGAACAAAGGGAACGAGTTAAATGAATAGGAAATGAATGGACTAACGGAAGGATCAGAATGGAGTCAGAAATTAACTGTCATGAAGGTCCGGGCACATAGGGGTAGAAAGAAGCACATACTAATGGGGACTCAAGGAAATGAAGTCTAGGCTGGTTAGCCGGCCCGGATGAGTCAGGTTCAGGAACGGAATATGACAATGATGTCTTGTGTCTCGAGCCCTTCCACAAGCACGCGCTCCACGTAGGCATTAATGAACGAAGTAGTTAGGCATGCATGAAACTTTTCAGCACTGAATGTGAATGCATGTTCGACTTGACAGCTATAATGACTTTATTCAGTGACGGGGGTAATACACACTTAACACAAGAAAGTGCCCACCGTTTAATATAGTCTTTGAAAACATTGAACACCTTACCTTCCCGTACCATGTGACCACACACAAGCATCCATAGGGTAGAACCCTTCACATACTTCTCAATACCACCAGCCAAAAGACCTTGGAAAAACTGGAAAGAATTAAAGGTAGCAACAAAAAAATTGTACAACAACTTACATCGTCAACAGTGTAAGCGACAGGCAAGCCTGGTGTCGTGACTTTATTTCTCCCCCTTCCCACAGACTTGTCAGCCTCGAACCCCCCCCCCAGATATCGCCCCGCGCAGTCTCAGAGTGGGAATAAACTATGATTCACACTCACTCAGGGTCAAAGCGAAGCTGTTCCAATTGTTTGACGAATTCTTGCATCATAAGAACGTGCTTCTCAAACTTCTCCACCATTCCGAAATCGAAGATGATTTCATGGTACTGAAGGTGATCGTTAGGCTTGTACGGTTGTAGTATATCTCGCATAACAGCAGTGGGAGATCCAAACGGGTCGACAGTCCTAAGGACAAAATGAAGTATGAGGATGGAGTCGCTGCATATTTGGGACCAACTGGTCATCTCAGCGTGGCCATGAATAGTGGCGGGTTCGTCCAGTATCGGAACTCCTTGAGCATCCTCAAATCCCTAATTCCAAGCATCAGAGGTGTTAAGACGTTTTGAATAATCTCCTTAATAACTTACAAAATACAGCTTGATTTCATCCCGTTTCTCACTACCCTTTTCATGGCAACCCGCACAGATAAAGTAAATTGCTAGCTTGGACTCGCTCCCGAAACTTCTCTGGAATAACAACGCAACCTTCGCAGACTGACCTTGAGCAGCGTGAGCAGTCATAAAGATCGCCGCCATCTCGGCAAAAAAAGCAGTACTACTCAGAAAAGTTGGTGAGCTACCGAACCAATACTGAGAGGCGTGCAAATACTTACTATATTGTGGGACATAGGCTTGGGTTTGTCATGTAGCAAGGCGGTCTTTGGGGATGCGGCGGTCACAGTTTTGATAATGGGTGTACTACTAGTAGTACTACCGGCGCTGAGGGTGATCTTCTTGAACATTGGTAATTCACTGCGTTTCGCAGGGCCTCCAGTAGACTTTCTTGGAACTTGCTTTGTACGTCCCATGGCTGATGGTTGGTTGGAGAAAGCAGAAGTACTAGAAAGAAATTCGTAAGTAGTTTTTGACAAAGGCTAATTTATGTGACACGTGCAAATTTGCCACACGAGTTCTGAACAGAAGTACGAGCTATTAGAATGCCACCACGGTATCAAGCGAAGTTGCCATTCATAATCATTATGTGATTCACCAGCGCCGCTATGGCCGGTGATTTTATCTGTGTTCAAAATTGAATTGAATAATGTCTATCACGATCTTTATAAGAATGATTTACTCGAGGTGTACTAGTCATAAAACACGACCATCATAAGCTCCCTCTTCCTGGTACATTCATCGCGTTGCTCCGAAACCAACTGTGTAATATCGCCCAATTGTGTGCGCATGCCTTCATCACGTTCATTGGCACCCACCCGTTCCTCATTCTCAGTCTGTCGTAGCTGCCTTTTGCCATCAAGCTCTTCATGAACGCATTTGCCTTCACTGTGCAGAATGCAGAGGCGGGTCAATGGTGGGTGGTATGGGTGGAGATCTGAAATAATGTGACGCAGTATCGGGAGGATGGGACAAAGTGTGAGGGTGGTATGAAGTCCTCTCCGGAACCCTTGAACTCATGCACGGTGGATTGTAAGGAACCTTTGGAGCCTCGTGACGAAGGTCATATACTACAGTCAAATCGTCATCTGGCAGCTGCCTTCCTCGGACTTGTAGCGGAGGACTTGAAGACGAACTCCTGGCACGACTTTCTACTCGGGAATAGGACACCAAGTGCGAACCTGCAGAGTTCACCTCAAATATGCTTCTGTTGTTCGGCTGAGACATCTGAGCTGATGACAGTCTTGAATTACTTTTATGTCGGGTGGAAATGATGCTATCTGCCAAACATGAATGTGACGAACACTATCGTTGAATCATCAGCATGATCTGACCATATTGAATAAACCATGGTAAAGAATCATAAAGGTAGGGTGCTAAGAAAGGCGAAGAGCAAGGAGTTGACCAAAAAAATTATGTACTCTTTCTGGATACGTCAGTCGAATCTGGGGAATTGTACGCAGGCCCATGACTTTCCAATCTTTTGGGCTTCTCCCCGCCATCATTTTCTCCAAGGTCAATAGATGGAGGTTTAACGACCTCATGCCAATTAGATGGATCCGTGTCATTGACTAGATGGAGTGACTTTGAGGATGAGTGTCGAGAAAGGTGTGAAGGCAACAATGACATTGCCCCCGGGTCAGAGCGTCTCGTGATCCAAAATGCGAAAGGTGTGGCATCGTAGTGGAATATCAGCTCGGAATTGCCCCCATAGGAATTCGTTGGCGCAGCAGGCCGTTCAATTACCAACTTGGGAACTCACATCAGACAGCGCACCGTCCTGATTGTCGCAAGCCTGTACAACGGCAGCCTTCAGCGATGGGTGGACACCGCACACAGGTGGGAAGGATAGGTCTAAGAGATTTTAGCATATGTGTGTGTATGAGGAACAAATCACTCACCAAAAGGTTCATCTCCATGATTGAGTAGTTCATCCCGCGACACCTGAAGCTGCCCTCATAGGACGCCCAGATCTCCACAGATAATACAGGTGAGACACCTGCTGATGTAAACTCAAGGTCAGTTCTCGAATCGTACCTGGAAGTTAACAAGGACTTACAGAGTCACAGTATCACCCCACACTATAGATTCTTCAGATAACAAGACAGTGATGGCCGGTGTGACAATACTTTCCTGGCTAGGATTGTAGAGGCTGTTTTTTACATTACTTATGTTCGCATTTTTTGTGCTTACATAATCAATACATTCTTTCACCAGTTACCAGTATGAGTCCCTAGTTGTGAATAGTTTTTCCTCTCTCTGAGCTCTGAGCCTGGACCAGAAACCCCTTTAGGGTCGAACACTGTCTACTAGACATAGCAGCTAGGCAGTCAGACCCAACAGTTATCAGCTGCACCCTCAGCTGAATTGTTGATTCTTCACCGGTTTCTAACGTCTGGGCATTTGGATTTGGGGTTGGTGGAAGTGTTGGACGAGGCTGAGCTGCATTTGATTGGGGTGAAACTGAATTCGACTTTAAAGCAGAAACGACTTGTTGGGGTACAGGTGAAGAAGAGCTCGTGCTTGTACTTGTCGTCCCGGAAGGTCGCTTTCTATGCTGACTGGGAGAATCTTGAAGAAGATCAGACATGTTCATCATATGAAGCTCATTGCCATCTTAGTAGTAGTAGCCGTTGTTGTTGTTGTTTATGTTGGTTTGTTGTTGTTGTCGTGAACAGTGAGCTCGATGAAGTAGGGACATAGTGGGAGCAAAAAGAAAGCAACTTAGAGGCGAAGCAATACAAATGAATCACCCCGATTGTGATCTAATACTCGTGCAGATCCCATCGGTCATTAGAAAACGAAGATGGAGATGATATGGAGTGACTCACCATCAAGTCTTATGCATCGGTTTTCTAAGCTACCACGCATGGTGGTTTGTCAAAACAAACGACGAACAACACGCAGCATTATGAGTGAGAAATGAAAGGGGTTCTAAATAAGCAGGAGGGATGGCGGAATGAATGGGAGTGGAAGACGGGGGTAGAGATATGAGGTCTGTGGATAAAGTTCAGCTGAGTGGGAAAGAAGAGGTTGAGGGTTTAGGCCCAGGTCATGTTGCACGTGTATTTCCATATTTTTGAAGGATGTTTGGCATCGCGGAAGAGGGACGTGATGGTATTGATGTCTTGAATATCCTTTCGGATGTTGCCTTGAAGGTGTGCCCACGCGAGGTTGGTGAGAGCTGCTGCATGGTCAGGATGGCTTGCTGGACACTGGTCCAGAACCAGCTGAAAGTGCTCTACAGCAACGTCCAGGTGAGAGACCGTCCTGCTCGCAATGTATTTGGCAAATTGAGCGTGACCTGCATCTGTGTGTAGAATAATCTTGCAGTTTACGAGGGACTACAGTTGATGTTCCATCAGCAAGCTAACAGCTAAAGCCAGCATACTCACATCGGGTAGTGCGCCGTCCTGATCGTCACAAGCATGTACAATTGCAGCCTTCAGTGTGAGGGTAGGGTGGACGCTGTGCACGGGTGGGAAGGAAATATCTATGAAATGTTAGTGTATGTGCGTGAATGACGAGCAAATCACTCACCAAAAGGCTCATCTCTGTGATCAAGTAGCTCATCCCATGACATCTGAAGTTTACCAATGACCTCTCCACTGCCTAACATTCGATCGGCCTCATAGGATGCCCAGATCTCCACAGACAATTCAGGTGAGGCATCTGGTGATCTAAACCGAAGGTCAGTTCTCGAAATGTACCCGGAAGTCAACAAGGACTTACAGAGTCACAGAATTGCCTCACACTACAGATTTTCCGGATGACAAGACACCGATGGCCGATTTCCAGCATCTCTGAGAGTCGACATTGATTGATACATAAACGGCTGCAGGTATGTGCCAGGAGGGGACTTAAAGATTACTTCCGTTGACGACTGTAGATAGAGCATGAGGATTATAAAATGGATACGGAGATGATATGGAGTGACTCACCTTCAAGTCTGATGCATCGTTTTTCTGAGCTAACAGACATGATAGTGCGATGAAGCAAAATGATGAGGATTGGGGATGGAATACGTGGTGGGCGGGAGTGGAAGACGTGGGGTAGAGAGATATGGCCTGGTAGAAGGGTGAATAGGCTGACTGAGAATAAAAATGGGGGGTAGCTCAGTGTTTCCCTAGGTGAGGGATTCTCGAGTGATGACCAGCCCAGAGCTATCGCCTGGCAGCTTGAGACATCTGATCCTGGGTCACTCGAGAAAGAAGTAAAGAAGAAGAACAAAAGGTGAGTCATTATAAGCATCAGCAATTGGTTACGACAAGGTAAACAATGTACAAACACGACGTGTTAGTCACATGATACTGTGGGACAAAGTCTGGGACACGGCAGACCCATCGGCATTTCCAAGGAGTGTAAATATTTCTGTATCTGTCACTGTTTCTCACGTGTGCTCATAGTCTTGCAACAGCACCAAGGACTTAATTCAACTTGTTTCCACATGGACTTGGATGTTGGGACCCTGTTCAACTATGTCATACTGACTCAGATGACGACAACGATCTCTACACACCATCATGATAAATTCTTTCTAGCCCCCAGGTGAGGATTTCTAAGTTTGATCGGGACTCATTCAATAAGGCCGTCTGGCCTCAGAATTGAGCTTCTGCTCAACATTAGCGGCCACCATGACACGATAGACCTTCTGGTCGTCAGCCAAGGTTCTCCTTGTTCCCTGTTTCCACTAGTTTGGATTCAACAAGGTCATCTGGCCTCAAAATCGAGCTTCTGCTCGAACATCACATGGGGTACACCTTCTGGTCATTACTCGAGGTTCTCCTCATTCCCCGTTTCCATTCATTTGGATTCAATAAGGTCGTTTGGCCTCAGGATCGAGCTTCTGCTCGACAGTCAGATTTCTTCTTCCTCTCCATTCCCATTCGTTTGGATCAAGCTGACTGTGTCATTTGCAGGTACACGACAAGCTTCCAATTGAGTCGAAGCCTGCACCCAGTGAGCAAGCATCTGCTTGCTGCTCCCCCTACAACCACCTCTGGTCTTCAGCCTCTCCTCATCGATGACTGCACATGCAACTCTTCTCTTTGGTCACAGTTTGCACGTCAGTGGGCTGCCTCCACTGTTGTGCGATGACTTCGTGCGATCTGTCAGTCCATCACAAAATCCACTGCTCTTCTCAATGCTTATGAGATAGGCTCGCTGTCATATCCCGTACTCCGGACCCTATTTCCCATCCCTATTGTCACCATCCTTTCCATTGTGCCTGCTATACTTCAGTAGGATTAGCGCTGCTACCTCCGTCCATCATCCCACTTGATATCCAGCCTTCTGGACACTGCAGCCAGCCTGTACCCCTGACCCCTGAATCTTCGGATCTTCGGATCTCTAGAATTCCGGAACCTGTCCGGATATATCCGGACTACTTTCCCGCGCTTCAGATCCAGACTTCCAGACCTATATCGGATCCCGTCCGATGTCTAGATCCATTTCTGACACGATACGATAAGCTTTTCCTGTTCATATAAGGTTAACACAGCCTATTCCATTATTCAGTATTCCTCACTTCCGGCTTCTCAGTAATCCTTGATACCTGACTATGTTCTTGATCCATTTCCTTTCAAGTATTATTCCTATGTTTCCGGTCCTCGGTTATTCTCATATTCCGTTCCATTACTGATCCACCCTGCCTTTTCATATCCATCTCCATTTTATTATGATCCATGACACTTCACCATAATATTCTGCATGCCTCGTACATAGCCTCAGATGGCTGATTACTTACATTTCCTGCACTATCTTCAGTATATAAACCTGTGTAACATACGATACAACCTCAGTTCGAATATTAAAGTTATTCTCCATCATGTAGTCTTAAGGGATTGATTCCCTTATGCTCCGACTCTACCTTTCGGTAGTCTTTCCTTATGCTCCGATACTTTTGGACCTTGTCCGATAGTCAATCCTTGTCTATCCTTATCCTAAGCTATTTCGGACTATGTCCGGTAAGCTATTCCTAGTCTTTTCTTAACCTTAGCTATCTTGGACCTTGTCCGATAGTTAATCCTTGTCTTTCCTTAACCTCCGCTACTTTCGGACCTTGTCCAATAGTTATCCCTTGTCCTATGCTTATCCTAGACTATTCTGGACTACGTCCGATAGTCGTCTTGTATCCTCCGCTTATCCTATGTCCTCTGATACTTCCTCTGTCCATCCTAGACTATCTTGAACTGCATCCAGATAGTCATCCTCCATCTTCCAACATATCCTCTATCCGAACATTGGCTTAATGCCTTGTCCTTATCCATCCCTACTTGTTACACTCCCTCTGTCAGTCTCTACTTGGGTTTCGTCCCAATGTAGTCCATAACCCTTCCTCCACCCTCGGATATGTTCCCATAGTGTTTCCCACACTTTGGACATACGTCCGGACGAGTTCCCATGCTCCGGATGTGCTTCCGGATCAGTTCCCGTGCTCCGGATACCTTCGGATTAGTTCCCATGCTTCGGACATGTCCCAGACAAGTTCTCGTAGTCTGGACATCTCTATTAGGATCTCCTGTATTTCATGGAAGTCACCTAGGCACTCCCTTAGAGTAGCCTCACCTTCGGAGTCTTACTAACTTTGTTGGATGCCCTCCGGACTTCCTTCTGAAGTTAAGGGCACATACTCGGGTAAGGGGCACAGCGCACGAGCTGAGGCCAAGCCCTTCCTTCCTAACAAGACCCTCCGGTATGGGTCTTAACAGTCAGGGGTATTATGACACAGGTCTCTGTCAGAATCCATGCCGGAGGGTCGGATCGGGAAGGAAGGGCTTGGCCTCAGCTCGTGCGCTGTGCCCCTTACCTGAGTACGTGCCCTTAACTTCAGAAGGAAGTCTGGAGGGCATCCAACAAAGTTAGTAAGACTCCGAAGGTGAGGCTACTCTAAGGGAGTGCCTAGGTGACTTCCATGAAACACAGGAGATCCTAATAGAGATGTCCAGACTACGAGAACTTGTCTGGGACATGTCCGAGGCGTGGGAACTAATCCGAAGGCATCCGGAGCGCGGGAACTAATCCGGAAGCACATCCGGAGCGCGGGAACTCGTCCGGACGTATGTCCAAAGTGCAGGAAACACAATGGGAACATATCCGAGGGTGGAGGAGGAGTTATGGATAGGGACAGATAAGGACAAGGCATCAAGCCAATGTCCGGACAGAGGATATGTCGGAGGATGGAGGATGACTATCTGGATGCAGTCCAGGATAGCCCAGGATGGACAGAGAAGGTATCGGAGGATATAGGATAAGTGGAGGATATGAGATGACTATCGGACATTGTCCAGAATAGTCTAGGATAAGCAGAGGATACTAGACAACTATCGGACGTAGTCCAGAATAGTCTAGGATAAGCAGAGGATACTAGACAACTATCGGACGTAGTCCAGAATAGTCTAGGATAAGCGGAGGATACTAGACAACTATCGGACGTAGTCCAGAATAGTCTAGGATAAGCGGAGGATACTAGACAACTATCAGACGTAGTCCAGAATAGTCTAGGATAAGCATAGGACAAGGGATAACTATTGGACAAGGTCCGAAAGTAGCGGAGGTTAAGGAAAGACAAGGATTAACTATCGGACAAGGTCCAAGATAGCTAAGGTTAAGAAAAGACTAGGAATAGCTTACCGGACATAGTCCGAAATAGCTTAGGATAAGGATAGACAAGGAT
>JRHT02000418.1:0-19402 GCA_011800875.2 Suillus brevipes Sb2 | reverse complement strand
GAGGTCCGAGCAATGGAATGTTGGGGCCTAATTTATCTGTGGGCTCAATTTTCTTTGATCGAGGTCGACTCTTCTCCCATAGGCACTGCACATATTCAACGACCTCTGCCTCCCACTTCAACTGAAACTCTGGACGTGGGTGGTTCTTATGGTTACGAGACTCTTTCCACATGCTGACTCGTTTTTCAACCTTAGTTTAATACATCGTTTGATGAGTCGACAACAACATCTCTGACAGCTGAAAGAAAAACTCACGTTTACAGTCCAGCTCTTCTCAAAGGCATTTTTTTCGATAGGTGAGATGGCCACCGAGTTTTTGAGGAGATTAAGGACTACTTTGGGCTCGAATACTGACATGTGTCTGAAGCCTTGTACAGTGGGTAGAGGTGGAGCCACAGACGTGGTTTAGGGGGTTCTGAGTTCTCTTTAAACCTTTGACAACTACCACCACGCTAGCATCTTGACGTGATCCCTGCTATACATATTTTTTTTTGCACACGAGCTACTGCAGTCTGCCGTTGAACAAATATTGTCTGAACTTCCGATTGGTGGGTTTCACCACATTGCTAACGGAGTGCACACCAATCCCGTAAATTCAGGGAAAACTAATTACTAGTACACAGTAGTTCAATAACTCAATGGCCCCACACATCCATATTCCCTCCGGCAAGTCTACTGCAGGGAGAGCTAGTGTACATGCTAGCGCACATTCAAATGCGGAGAAAGCACTTGATGTGTTCACCGGCAGCCGCAACAACACTGTCAGAGTTCAGCCAGACATCCAGATTCATCCCACTGACATTGCACACTTTGTGCAAGTCGGATTTGACGAACAAATCAACTTGTTTGCGACCCGCTCAGGCTTTCAGCCAGCCATCATTCAAGATGTCTACAAAAATGTGAGCAGCTACAAAGACACACAGAAGGTGGTGAAAGCCATGCGCATTGCAGCCATGGAGTCGGCTAAAGTCGAGATCGAACATTTGAGGAATGAGAGGCTGCACGAAGATTCAGACTCGGACTCGGAGGACTTGTACGAGAGGCCAAAGAAGGCCAAGGCCAATATGGAACCCAAAGAAGAAGAAAACAATTAAATTGGCGAGTAAAACATGCACCGTGTGATACTTGACACGGCGTTCATAAAGCTATGGAAGCTATGGTAGCTATTAAATACACTGTTGTTGAGAATTGTGTCAGTGTGTACCGCAAATAATCAAGTTCACCTTGGAAATGTGGCCTTTAGAATGATAGAACTGCTGCTCTCCGAGTCCGTCAAAATGCTGTGGCACCGAGGCCTGATGGACTTGCATCACCAATTGATGTCCTCGTCCAGTGGCAGATGACGAAGGGGTAAGTTCGTGCCTGCGCCATAGGATGAAGAGCTCCCTTGGATCGTTTTGCGGCTTCGGAAGTCGGACCCCCTGCGAACCCTTGGAATCTTCTCGGCTCGCCTGCGGCGAGCCCCTCCCCTTGCCATGACCAATTTTTTCCCTTTTCGAGGCGGGATTTGCTGACCTCGCTGGCACATGACCAGGTTGGTGTGACAGGCGTGAGTTCTGGTTGAAAAAAAAAACAGAGTGTTTCAACAAATGTGCTGGCGGGACGGAACAAATGCGAGTGGGGTGCGGGCATGATTAGCGACGGCGAGTGGTAAGGTAGAGTATCAGTAGTATGCTACTAGTAGGCAGTGAGTGTGGAATGTACAGAGTCAGCCAAAGAAACATTGTAGCGAAGCAGTGAAAGCACTGAAAGGCAATGATAGTATGTAGTAAACTTGAAAACGGGGCCAGTATCACTTGTTGCAAGAGATGTGGTCGCCTCGTGCAGCATGTGCCTTGTTCACGGCCTTTAGAAGTTGTGTGTGCCCTAGCTTGGCCTCTGGATAGGCTGCGAGAAAGTGTGCCTCGTTCGACTCATACCTGGAGCTGAAACAGAGGGTTAGCAGTGCTGGCAGAGTAGATACCAGTGCAGGGACTTACTGATTAATGAACTCTAGCGCGATTGTTGCGCGTTGGTGGTACTTTGATGTGAACCGTCTGTTTGCACCTTGGTACCAGTGCTTTGGCCAGTCCTTCAGCGGCGTTGTCAGTCCTCGGTCTCGATCACCAACAAGCCAGTGTTCGACAATCTCCTTCCAGGAGTTGTGCTTCAGGCTGGTGGTTCTGTTGGGACGAGAGACTGGGACCTGAGGGATCACAAGGCCAGGTGTTGGGAGTTTCTGAGTGCTTGAAGCCTGAGTGATGCTGATGGGCAGTGTGGTGCAGATTTTTTGTGATGAGGTGCAGATGGATAGCTCGGTGGTAGAGAGAGAGTGGCTGACGACGGGCCTGGGTAAAACCGGCTGTTTGACTCTCGCACATACATCTCCAACAGGTGGAGTTGGTGTGCGGGAGGCACACTCAGAGACGTTGGCGAAGCGGGGGCCTGAATCGAGATGCTGGAGAGCGATTACTGTGGTGCAGGCAGCCTGTGCTACAACACCCGTTAGGGAGCGCATGTCATTGCGAAGGGAGTTGACATCCACTGTAACGGATGCGTGCACCATGTGAAGCTCCTCTGTCGATGCTGGTCTGGCTAGAGCATGTTCACCAGCAAGGGAGGTATCAGCACCGCGGGAGATGGGGGCAAGAGCATCACTGTAGTCAGTCTCATATGCATGTAGTTCGTCGAGAAGGTAGCAAAAGAGTGTATCACACTGAAAATAGACACAATGAGAAAAAAAATGCTGCATCAGTCAAGTGTCAGTCTTAAGAACACGAGACGTACCTGCTCACCATCAGCCCATCCACCCCACCAATGAACTTTAGCAAGTGTCCACCGCTGGCCCACTGGAGCAAACATGAAGCAATATTGTGCACCTCCCCGATGAAAGCAGTGAGTTGAGAAGTTACCATGGATGCCAGTGCCAGCGGTTGATTCATTGATCCATTTTTGTATGGCATCGTGAGAGATTGGCTGTCCAGGATGCACGACACCATTTGCACTCATCGCAGGAAAAATGAAGTCGTTCAGCTGGAGAGCTCGCCCGTAGTGAAATGATTCAAGCCACTTGATCCAAACTAACATCCAGAAGAAATTGTCACAGGCTGGCATGTCGGGGCGTGGATAAATCTTGTAGTGGTTTGCTGCCAGTGGTGAGGTCATTTAGTCATCCGGCTTCAATTTAATGTTAGCAACTCACATCTCAGATCTGCTTCCCATTGGCCCTTGTCCACCTTCTTTTGCCATCCTTTCCAGTGAGCGAGGAAGATCTCGAAGTACGATGTGCATTTACTCAGTGTGAGCGTCTCGTTTGCAAGGTACACACTGAGCACCCCGTCCAAAATTGTGGTATCAAGTGAGATATCCTTTCTTTGCAACTTTACGAGCTCAAAACACCTGCGGACAAGTTAGATTGCGCACATGAAGTGGAAAAGCTAATCAGATCTCACCTTGTCCATAACGTCCATCCGTTTGATGCAAATGTGACTTGTTCAAGATGGCGAGTAAGTTTTGTCCTCATTTCCAAGTCCAGGTGCATATCTGAAGGCAGAGCACCACTCATCACCTTCTGAATCATCTGTAGTGCGATCTCAAGTGGACATGCAGCCTGGTGCCATCAGAATGCCCGATCCATGTAGTCCTTCGTCATGTATCGCACAACGGTAAGATCATGTCTGGTTTGTTTGAGGCTGCGAAGCAGTTCTTTCGATCTGATTCACGGGGCATATCGATAGAGTTGCAGAACGTTATAGTAGATCGCGCAGATGGTACAAAGCTTAGGGTTTGTCAGTGTCGGAGCTTCAATTACTACCGGCAACTCACAAATTTTTGACATTCCAAATTCTATGAAGTCAACTTTGATAACCACTATTGTCGCATCTGTCACGAGTTCGAACCAGGACATCTTTCCTTCTACTGCATGAAGTTGAAGGACACGATTGTTCATGATCCTCCTCCAATGGAGTTCACTGACACCAACTTCTATGTCAAACTTGCAGCTTGGGAAGCTAACCTGGACGACGATGAACGTAACAAACGTTTTGATGAGTACGAGGACAGTGGTCATCGCTATGAGTTCAGCGATGACCCCATTTACTATGCCAACCAAGATGATTGAAATCAGTGATTTCATCGCTAAACACGGGGTAATGTTACAGTAACATGCCGCAAATATTCTTTTTCTCTTATCTCTGACTCATCGGCCACATGCCTTGTGATCGTAGAGCCTCGGCTCTTATCTCTGACTCCACTTGACTCATGGACCTACGGCTGCGTTGCCTTGTACCATATCTGGTTATCACTTACCGTTCTCATCTTCTCAACTCACATACATACTTGATGAACCTGCCCTAATGCTACAGTATATATACTCGTCATGTATCGTAGTTGTTCTTTACTTTAATCTACTTGGTTTTACCCTTGAAACCAGATCCTCACTTAAGCTTCACAACTTAAGTGTCCATCATCGAATCTACCTTAGAGCACTCCTCTTTGGTAGCCTTTGATTATTGTCGTCTTTGAGAGGTGCCAACCCTCTAAAGACAGAACCCTTGATCATCTCAGAGGTGCCAGCCCTCTAGACCGATGAAGGTTCAACAAGTCAGCTGAGGGTGCAGCTGACTACTGTTGGGTCTGACTGCCTAGCTGCTATGTCTGCATAGACAATGTCCGACCCTAAAGGGTTTCTGGTCCAGGCTCAGAACTCAGAGAGAGAAAATATCACAAATCACTCCTAGGGACTCAGAGTGGTAGCAGGTGAAGAATTGCATGATTATGTAAGCATCAAAAATGCGAACATAAGAAAGGTAACAAACAGTATCTACAAGCCTAGTCAAATATGAGTCTCTACACCGAATCTCTCTTGTTTGAGACATAGAACAGCTTTGCACGCGCAGTACTCTTTTGTACTTACAAAGCAGAACCCATCCAAGTTTGTAACATGCGGCTGTTTAAGTTTGATCATTCAATTTGAAGCCAAGTCATATCGTACAAAACTGAGTCATATAGACCTAGAGAAAAGTACTATGTAACTACTGCCTATATTAGTTTATAAATTCTTGAATTATACTGTAGAACTGTGAGTAACTGGAGACAATGTATACTTTGCAGCCACTGGTGGCTGTGACTTTGGCGGAACTGTGGACTCTGTGGCTCACTGTCGTGGGAACATGATTTGTGTACATTCTGTGGAGAAATTTGTGATTTACTGATGCATGGGTATACCCTCCTAGGGTGTGGGTTTTTCATGGGTGTGGGTTTTCGCAGGTGTGGGTGGGGGTATCACCACAGATACCCCAGGGTATACCCACACTATTGCCTACGAGTCAGAAGATCGTGCCTCGGCCATACCACGACTTCATTGACCACCTTCAAGACGCATCCTTCCTGCATAAAGCCATGTCAACCCCCCCACCCCCCCCAATATTTGTGGTCCTTGTTGCAATTGTTATTAATATATAGCTTAATATGATATTGTATTTTGTTCATCGGTTTACTGATGCATGCCCGAACATTCGCATTGTCACGGTCATGGTCACTCAACGTAGTCCACAGCCATTCTTAGTGTTTTAAAGTCCAGTTGTCAGACCAAAAAAAAACTGGCAACTGAACCGGACCGCCAACGGTTGCAACCGGACTGAGGTTGCGGTTGCCCTATATTTTACTAAACTTCGGTCTCGGTTGCCTGACATTGATCAGAAATTCAAGACCGATAAAAATCGGTTGCGACTGGTCACAAGTGAAACTGGTTGCACAATGATACAATGAACTTCTAATTCTAAGACATGTAAGGAAAGCAAGCTACACAGTGACCATCTCGTGATTCTCATCCTCAGATTGATCCCACTCAACGAAATCCTTGTCGAGGGTCAGCAGCTCTTTGAATTCCTCCAGCGAGACTTCCTGTGTAGTGGAAGAGTTGGAAGCAGCCCCATCCGCAATGGAATCTCGCCACATATGCTTGAGGATCTGGAGTTGCTCGAATTTGTCTGCACCAAGTCTTGAGCGGCGATCTGTTGCAATCTCTGCGCCTGCTGAAAACAATTGTTCACACGGGACTGAAGATGCTGGTATGGCACAAATGTCCATCGCGATTCTCACAAGGGTAGGATATATAGATGAATGTCTCTGTGTGATATGAGATAAAAAGTATGTTGGAACATATTAGATAGACTCACCGCCCACCACTGAACAATGTCTGTCTCTTTACTAACATCGTCCGGCATATCCTTGAGGTAACAACGAAGCTCGGCTGCCCATCCAGCATTGTGCTCGTAGACCGCCTGCTGAACTAACATGTGGTGATGGCGATCATATTCGGACTCCATGGTTTTGACAGTCGACACTGTTGAGTCATTGTCGATGGTGTTGGCAGGGGCGCATCCTGAGTCCACAAGTGCTTTATGCGCGATCCAATACTCCTCCATAGTTGTTTCGACTACCTTGAGTGCTTCGTCGTGCCAATTCTTGGTGTTTGGATTGCTGGCGTCTCGTTCCTTTGCCTGTTCTTCAGGACCGCCCCATGCCATAGCGATATACGCGAGTTTGTAGTATGGGTGTAGTACTGCACATTTAATTAGTCAAAAATACAATGAAATATGATAGACGTACCAAGCGCAAGAATGTAGACTGGTTTGTCGTCAAATTTGCCATAATACTTTCCAATCTTCGCGAGACCCTGCTCGATAGCCTCCTTGTACAGCGCGATGTAGAGACTCATATTTGACTAGGCTTGTAGATACTGTTTGTTACCTTTCTTATGTTCGCATTTTTGATGCTTACATAATCATGCAATTCTTCACCTGCTACCACTCTGAGTCCCTAGGAGTGATTTGTGATATTTTCTCTCTCTGAGTTCTGAGCCTGGACCAGAAACCCTTTAGGGTCGGACATTGTCTATGCAGACATAGCAGCTAGGCAGTCAGACCCAACAGTTGTCAGCTGCACCCTCAGCTGACTTGTTGAACCTTCAGCGAACTGCAAATTCTCCCTCTTTGATTCCCAAGCCGTCTGTAGCTCCTCCATAGCAGGTATCACGCTGAAGAAGAGGAATCTGAACCGTGGGGAAAACACAGGGGGATAATGGAACAGTAAGTCCTGAATGCGAGTGAAGGTCTCGACCCAAGGACAGCTACTGAGCTAAGGGAAATCCTCTCTGAACGAGGGAACCACAAGAACAAGTAGGGTGTAGAATGACAAACGCGCGAAGCGCGATATAGAGCGGAGCGTGGGAAGCAGTTGTGCGCGAAGTATGCGCGAGAGCGAGAGTGGAAGACGCGGCGCGTGCGATGCAGGAGCGCGCGCTAAGATATGGGATAGAGAAGTCGCGCGAAGTGCGACTTAGATAGCTTTGTTTAAGAAGTAGATCACACTAGTAAAACTAGATAATGACCAAGTGATAACTGCGCGGTGCGCGAGAGTGTGAGGAAAATAGATTTTAAGTGCTAAGCTGTCTACTACACAGAGGAAGTAGCTGGGGGAAAAAGCGATCCAGAACCTCTACATGAAGTCCAGCATATATGTAAAACTGCAAGCGTCGCTAGACGTGCAGGTCCGAAGTTGTGAGCCGAGTAAGCTAAATATAAGTGAGCATACATGTAATAAGGGTTTTCGGCACCGCACGCAGCGCGACGGTGTGAGTATGAGCTCGGAGATATGTTAGATAAAAGGAAATAACATGAGAAACGCACCAATGAACACCAGTGGACATGGGATGGACAGGAAATGGGTAACAGAGCGAGACGCGCGCGCGCTGAATCTGTGAAAAATAAAAATGAAGGTGTGCGGAGGCACAAGACTTGTCCTAAGGATAAGAGCTGGGTGATGTTTAGGAAGGGAGAGAATTCGGTAATGCATGCTCAGCGAGACGCGAGTCTCTACAGTGCGCCATAGCATTGGTTGTTGTTCGGAGGAGAAGTATTGTTGAATATCATTAGCATCCTAAAAATGTCAGTCCAAATTGCCAATGAGAGACTAGTCATGACTTACTGAGATTATGATTCGTGTATCGTTCACGCACTCCCAGTCCAATGTCTTGAGTGCAAACGCAGTCCATGGGATGTGCTTCGTGACCTGTCCATGGCATCGAATGGATGTGATTGGCCCAAAAAGTTCGTCAGCGGAGGAGACGAAGAGATTGATGGCCTGTCGTAGGTGATAGGCGCGTCTGAGCATCCCATGAGCCATTCCCCAGCATACATTACTGTGGAGGGGGATTTTCAGTGGTATCAGGATCCCACACTTGACTTGCAAGGTCTCAAAGTACTCAATGCATTGACCTGAGGACTGAATCTGTAAAGATATGTTAGATGATAGAACTTATGGGCAGCAGCGAAAATGTATCTTAATGGCAAGTGTACGCACCGCAGCTACAACATCAAGTGAGTCTCCGAGAATGCGATTATTAGGGAGCAATGGGTCAAACTCCCATATTGCGGTTGTGGTCTCAATGTTGGTGATGCATGTGATAACCGACATAACGTCAGTGACGGCGAGGTTGACCATGTGGGCAAGACAAGGAAGATGCTGTCGAGTGGCATTGAAGTTGTATATGTGGCGGCAGTGAAACAGTGACTCGATGATGTCGCAAGTGGTGTCGTTGTTGCTAGTATTGTCGGCAGTAATACAGAAAAGCTATTGTAGAACTCAGCACACAGAAATTGAGACGTGGATGGTAGAGTACATACCTTGCTTGACTGCCCATTGATAATTCCTGCACGCTCATACAATCCAAAAAGATAGCGTGCAAGGTTGTGCCCACTATGCGCTCCGGATATACCTCTGAAAGCGATGACCTGTGAAAAAAGTGTCCATATACCGGAGGCATTAGCCTCGATCCAGTGAGCCGTTAAGCCTAGAAATGCGGCCTTCGTCTGATCAACAGACCACAAGTCTGTAGTCGTTGAAATAAGGCCGGTTGTAGTAGCCTGAAAATATTTTGTAAGATATATCAGAGGAATATGGAGCAGTACTAGTACTCACCTGCATTCGGACCTTGAGATCCTTGAAGAATTCAATGAATGTGTTGTGAATGTAAGCTGACACATCATGAGTTGAAGGTATGTCTGCCAGTATAGCATTTGGCCGCATTGCCACCAAACAATTTCTAAATGCGGGTTTGTCAGCCACTACAAGGCTCTGCACGACAACACTGTTTCAGCATTTTCCGAATCTCATGGATCATCGATATCACTCACCTGATCGTCGCAGACCACAAATTCAGCAACTGTGTGTAGCACATCCTCCCTTGAATACTCTTTGTTTTGCGACTTCTGGAACATCTGGCCTAGATCTTGTCGGATGTCCTTCCCTTGTTTCTTCCTATTCGCCTGCAGCTTCGCTATATCACGCGGTGTGGTGCATGGTATGAAGATCATACCAAACCATATATGAATATAAGGTGATAAGGAAAGTATATCAGATTATGCTGTACCCTATTACCAAGTTACTCTACCATTTTTCCATGTTTCATTAGCTTATGATTTTGTTTTGTATTCTTATTCTGATATTCTGATTTTATTCCGTGTATTTCTATCTCATTCCGCATATTTCTATTTGTTTCTGCTTATTTCTGTCTCTTTCTATTTTTCTCAGGCTTATTTCAGCCACCTGATTTTCCCACAGTACTTTGAGCATGTTTGTAAGCATGTCATGTGACTGGGAATTGATTTGTAAGGATTTCCTGCTTGACTCATCATGTTTAGTCATGATTTGTCATGCTTTGTAAGACTTACAGTTGTATTTGTAAGATATTAGTAAAGCTGGATGACTCAACACACCAAATGGGGAGGTTTGTAAGCACATTCTTACCAATCCATGTGATGACTCATACCATTCTTTGTAATACTACCATGTATACTAGTAAACAAGCTGACTCAACACCTGGTTTCTTACCAATCCAGTGCTGAATCACGCTTAGTAATCTGGCCTCCCGAAAGGTATATAAGGAGCCCATTTTACACCCTGAAATATAATCTTCCCACTTGAAACCTTTTTCTGCAATAGTCACGAGAATTACATAAGAGTGCAGGCCATCATTGTGCCTTGAAAACATCATATATTCAATAGCTTACAGGGCTATTGTCTCTCAGTTGACCAAATAGCTTACAGGGCTATTTTTGTCTTTCCAGCCTATAAGGCTATCGTTTTTCAGTATCTAAGTGCCTACAGGGCTATCGTTCTCAAATCTCAAATTGTATACCGTCCATTACCGTGACTATACAATACGTCTAAACAGCTTTCTATACTAAGCTTTACATGTATTTACGCAAACTCTCTCTCTTTTACGACAAGAGAGACACGACAAAGTTGAAACAGACTTTCATAGGTTGAAACACGACCTACTAGGGTGAAACATACCTAACACATTTTCTTATCATATACTATCGACCCAGACAAATTGTGCGTGAGAAGAAAAGGTAATTTCTCCCAAAGAACCAGCACGTTATCTACCACGAAAACTAGAAAAGTCGTAGACCGTGTACTTAAGGACTGGCAAGAAGTCTTATTTGTATAGTTGTGTTGTCTCTATACACGCGTTCTATATAAGACCCTTAAGTAACAAGACAGCGGTATCACATGGTGATTTTCCTTCAGGCCCAGTTCTTTACATTTACTCTTGTATACCTCATAATGACTTCGGATGTGTTGCCGACACGAAGAATTACTTCTGACGTGGAATGCCTTGCATTTTCCATGCTTTGCGACAAAATCCTTATCATCTCTACAGGCGCAATGTAAGTACTCAATATTAGTATTCAATCTGATCTACTGACTTGCATACATTGCACCAGCGCCCCTTTGATGTTTCTACATTTCCATTAGTCTGGCAAAACTTTACCGTGCAACGATCTGAGAACACAGTGAGTAAATCAGCTGTGCTCTGTTTGTTTGTTTTCAGCACATTGGGTAGAGGAGCGTGGTGCTGTTCCTGCAAGCCATTGCTCTCCTGCTATCCGGTGATGTTGAGCTGACATCCAATACACAGATGACAATGAAACGAGTCACAATTACCTCTTCATCTTCAGCATCCTCAACGAAGGGCTCAATTTCTTCTTCTTCACTGGCCTCGCTCTCGTGGACAACCTCATCAATCGTGTTTCAACGTGCGCGCTTAGATTTTGAAGGACCTGGAGGTTTCTTTTTCGAAGTACATTTTGGTTCAGCCTCACTCTCACTGGTTTCTAATTCGCTGTTGCTCGATACAGCTTTCCGTTTGCGATTCTTCCCTTTTGGTGACACTTGCTTCGTCTTTGAAGGCTGTGAGTGCTTGGCTTTGGCAGATGCCATTGTGATAACCTTTTCCGTGGGTTGTCGCACACGAGTTGACTTCATGGTCAGGTTGAAGAGAAAATTGAGGCAGTGGGGAGATGCAAAGTATTGATTAGTTGGTAGTGTCTTACAGAATCATTCAAATATAACAACGTGTAGAGCACGTTCCTCTACTACTGTATAATTTCGACCTTAGGTTCATGTGAATTTCGACACAGCATTATGTAATCATTTGTAGCATGTTTGTTGGTGGTTGTGACCTGTGATGAACCTAAAATTAGGTTCGTCAACTTCACCAACTTGAATATCTGTCCAGCAATGATGGGCCTCCGGAGTCGCAAAGATTCACACTACTTCTCTGGTGGCTTGAAGCCTGCCGTTTGGACACCCAATACTCCGTCTCATTCATAGGTATGTGTTCCACAGTTTGTGTTTTAGCCATCACCTACATGTTTCCTCACAGAAATCCTGCTTCAAATGTGCCTGCAGCTGTGCAGGACACCAAAGTTCCGATTGTCATATCAGCAAAACAGAGTGATCACCTTCTCAAACCACCTCCTTGCTTTGCATGTTTCATCCCTCTCCCAACTCTCCCTGTATCAGCTCTTGTCCACTCCACAACTCTTCCTGAGTTTGATCCCACACTCACTGAACTTGACATCTGCAAGTTTTTCTCTCCTGATGATTGCAACATCTCCGATATTGCCAGCGGCTTCCTTCAGCGCTCCATCCCACCTCTCCCTTTGTCATCTCGCCTTCTGGATGCATTTGACCAGGCTGTACAAAATGGAGCGAAATCTGTTTGTGACCCACGCTTTCCGCTGGAAGGCAATTTGCCATGCTGGGCACTTACATATTGGCATGATGTAGGTCGTGCTATTGCCTCAAAGCAAAAATGGTCTCTAGCATGTAGTTGGTTAGCGCACTGTGGCCTTGGTAATCCTGATATCGAGCTCGCTGCTGCCATCAATGAAATATCTCGCATGTTGCAGACTCTTGGATGGGATACAATGCTGTGAGGCCCTGGTGCATTCCTTCAGACTGCCGATCTTGCTGAATTCCTTGACTCCACACCAATGAAAGGCCGCTTCGTCAATGCCATGGTCAATGAGATCTCGCACCGCATTCAGCGTGATCCTCAACTCCGTCAGACGATGGCTGTTGAAGAGTTGACATTTGTGACAACATTGCGCTATGACAATACATGTTGGTCTCGATACATGCTTCACAAGGGCTTCACAAGGATCCGTGAACTGGGTGACTCATTATATGATGGAAAGCTTACGTCCATCATATTTCCTATCAATATCAATGGGGTTCATTGGACGGTGTTTTTGGTGGATGTGAAGAACAGAGAAATACGCTATGGAGATTTGTTGGATTGGCCATGGCCGAGAGCTGATGTTGATTCAATTCAATGTTGGCTGTGCGAGCATGGTTTTAGGCCGTTTTCGAAAGGCGCTGTACTTCCTCATGGCTGCCAAGAGGATGCGTACTCATGCGCAATTGCCATGATAAATATCATACATCACCAGCACTTCAATACCCCTCTGTTCATGGATGAGAAAAAGGACTTGTTTTGCATACAGGAACTCATCCTCATCCTCCACGCCCACTTTTCCGAGGACGATGATATGTGCATGTCAGATTACTCTCCTTCATCACCTTGTTCATCCCTCGCAACATTGCCCAATTCACGCTCCCCTTCTCCGGCACCTCTGGCACCTGGTTCCCCCCCTCCACTAGCACAGTCTCCGGCCACAACTCTCAAGTTACATCCAAAAATCACGCTTAATTATCGCATCTCACCGTCACCACCTAGGACAGGGCTCCTCAAGCACTTTTCCATTGTCTCACGCGAGGACCACCTTGCAGATATCCATCAGCACGTCCTCGAACGTAAAGACAAGCAATGTGATGCCATATTCTCAGCAGCTCTCAAGGACACCAAATGTAAATACCAGAAGCATCTAAATGATAGGAATCGTCAGCGTGCACGCCGAGATCATGTAAAAGAGGTTCGTGTCTGATAGTGTTACTGATAGAAGACAAATGCTGATGTGCCAGCAGTTGAAACAGTCAGCGCAATCTGTGCATGATGCTCAAGTCCACTCAAATGATGATCCTGATACATCTGCCCTCCAACCAAGTCAGTCTCTTGCGGAGCTCTCACGTCCACATTGTTCCATCAAGGAGGAACTTCATCGAGTCAAGAAACCATCCCATGCAGGTCGAAAACGAGTAAATGAGCCTGTGGATGCTCAGCGTGTCAACTGGCAGAGCCCTATCTTTTGGCCGACAATTCTCAAAGCGGCAGGTCTCAGTGCTGGACTCGCAATGTCTCCCCATGCTATATGTTATCATGCACAACAACTAGATTCACGCTGTCGGTCTCTTACACCTCAAGTTGTTGGTCGTTGGATTGATCGCACAGGGTCACGTCCAAGGTGGAAAGACAGAGTTGTAGAACGTGCAAAGAGGGGCAACCTGGCATCAGGTGTTGTCACACGAACGAGCATCCTTTCACCATATCCTGACACAGTCAAGAAAATTGTCCACCAGATACACACACTTCGCCAAGTTGGTGTCGCACTCAGCACATCTCGTTGTCGAGGTCTCATTGTTGGTGTTCTTCGTCACGACTTGCCAGAACTTTTTGTGGCAAAGGCAAAGGACGGCTCCATATTCAAATGTTCAGACTCATGGGTCCAGATGTTTCTGTATGATCAGCTGCAGTACACCATGTGCAAAGGGACTCGAGCAGCACAAAAGTTACCTCCGAACATCGATGAAGTCTGTCTAGAGCAGTTTCTTCAAATCACTCTCACAATCCGTGATGACGTTATCACGTATCCAGAGTTCCTCGTCAACATTAATCAAACCAACATTATTTACCAGCCTGCAGGTGGCAGTACGTACGAGCTGATTGGCTCGAAACAAGTTTCCATCATTGGCCAGGAAGAGAAACGTGCTTGTACACTTCTCACTGGTATATCCGCAGGTGGCGATCTCCTCCCTTTTCACATGGTGTATGATGGAAAAACAAAATGGTCCCTCCCGTCATCTAAAGCACCATCATACAACAAAGCACTTGCGATGAACTTTCAGTTTGTTTTCTTGAACACAGACACATACTGGTCCACATTCGACACCATGTGCACCTACATTACCAGAATTCTGGTACCATTCTGGATGGAGAAAAAACAGCAACGAGGTGTCCCACTTGATCAGCCATGTATCCTGCAGCTCAATTGTTGGGTAGTTCATCGTTCTATTGCGTTTCGCACCTGGCTCGATGCCAACTATGATTGGATCCATTATCTTTTTGTCCCCGCAGGTACAACTGGTGTTGCACAGCCCTGCGACACCGGCATTCAACGCCCCCTCAAGCTGGCTATCAAAGAGCTGCAGCATAGCGATATTGTTTTAGAAACAGTAACTCA
Organism: Suillus brevipes Sb2; assembly: GCA_011800875.2. Lineage (NCBI taxonomy): Eukaryota > Fungi > Basidiomycota > Agaricomycetes > Boletales > Suillaceae > Suillus > Suillus brevipes. Next base: position 4,709 of record JRHT02000418.1, on the reverse strand, counting down.
ACTCGCGGCCGGAACAACTCCAGATGATATTTGACTTGACGTGACAAAACCGGCACTTCGTGATCATTCTGTACGGTGGTTTGTTGAGGCCTTCAAGCTCATCAACAAGCCTGAAATTATACAAAAGGTGAGATCAGTTCTCGTCATGTATCATTGAGTGTTGACATGGGATATAGGCATTCTCACTCTGCTCAGCTGGCGCAGACAACACATTTAATCTCTCATTCGACAGTCTGACAAGTGTTGAAGCACGTCGCATGCTTCGTGACCTACCGCGGACAACTCCAGATATGTGGGCGCGTATCCAATCACGCCGTCAACCTGCCAGCGACTCGGAAGATCCGGCTGTCCCTGCTTTGGTGCCTGAGGATACCATTGACGACGAACCAGGTGATGAGGCTCCGCTGGAGCTCCTCCTGCAGTTTGTTGCATCTGGAAAGAAGTGCGCACCTGATGGTTACAGAATTGATGTGGACAGGTCGCTGGTTGTTGACTCTGCTGCTGATATGTTTGAGGAGGTCTCGATGTCCGAAGAACCTGTTCAGTTGGGGAGAGGCAAGCGCACACGTGTTGCAAACAAACAATATGATGGGTTTGAGCAGCATTAGGGTCGTAGCATAGTAATTTTCTTGAAAATCGCAGTTGTACGAAGTGTCACACTTTTAGGTTCATCGACTGGATTTGCCTGTGATGGTCACGAAAATAGGTTCAGTTCGTCGGGCTAGCGACGCTGTGACGAACCTAAGGTCGAAATTATACAGTATGACGAAGTCTAGACCAGTTGCAACCTACTGCAGTGTGGTCCAGCAACTGAAGGCAACTGGTTTTCCAGAGTTCGGTCCAGTCTTTTGGAACTACAGTTAAAATTAGGTCCGGTCCAGGTCCGGTTGTGCCAAAAATGGCCAAAAAACCGGACCGGACCGGACTTTAAAACACTAGCCATTCTACCTATAACATGGTCTCTTTACAGTATAAACATTGCGCCGATGTACTCCGTTCCACGCAGAACAGCTCGTTTGGATATTCACGGACTCCTTATCTCACTGACGCGTTTACTACGCCCAGTTTCATTCCTATGTTTCACATTACATTATCATGCTCTACATACTTATATGTGGCTCAGAGCTTTGTACCTGTCTCTTCATTGAACCAACGCCAGTTCCTGGCCCTCTCTCTCTGCTCAGCTCCTCGCTTGTTTCCCCAGCTTGAAGAGCGCCCGTTACATGCATCCTTGAGTAAACAATATTGTTAGTCGCGCATTCTCGGTGTGTATGCGCTAGCAGTCGACACAACAAAGATGCTTCTCGAGTGAGATCAGGCTTGAGATGAACGGAAGCCATGGGCTGCTGCTTGAGCTTGAGGAGTTTAGCAGAGTTTGTACCATCAAAACAGATCAGATCACTGAAAACGTGACCACATCTATGATACGATCAGATGCAAAATCCACGCAAGGATGCAACAAGGAGGTGACCAGGTCTGGGTTAACGTTGGATGCCCACACTCTTGGTTCGTAATATAATATTACATAAATAAAAATCTTCCACTAAGTCTAAAGTTAAAAGTACCACACGAGTGTGACTGAGCATCGCCCATGCTACAAATTGCTGCTGGTAGACACGTGCACACATTCCTGGAAAACAATTGAAGACATGCCAGTTGCCACATCGGAGTCGGCCACGAGCATAGCATGATACTCTCGAAGACCGAGGATTAGGCGCGGTCCCAGTACAAACGACTGGATGGGTGTGAAAACTCGAAGTAAAGCAACATAGATCTCAGTTTCCAGGGAAAACGGGTCCTGTAGAAATGATAAACTGGAGTCACTCATATAGGACAGTGGCAGATCCGCGTACCATTGACATTGCTGAAAACAGACAACTGATCTGGAGGCAAGAAACAACAACAGAGCTGTCACATAAGTGCGAACGTTCAGCGGAAACAGACAACCCATATATTCAGGAGCTCACCTCGCGAAGTAAACCACGTGAGATTTCATTAATACTGTGAAACAATCCCCAATAAACCCTCCAACTGCATGTCGTCGCAGTTCATGAAAGTGTTGTACAGCAATCCAGACTGCGAGACTCAATGCGAGGACTTCCCATACAATGGCGAGCATCCAAGTGATGGAGTCCAGATATAGAACATCTCCCTCGGCGCTGATACTGCACTCATAGGTGCCGGAGAGAATGAGCTCCTCTGGTATTGGGTAATGAGCCTGATATACTCTAGTCTTTCAATCACAACCTTACCCCCCGAAGTTTTCTGGAGTGATAGTACGACGACCACTATGTCAAAAATGTTGACAAGCAGGAAAACGGCGATGAGAACCATCAGAACCATTTTGGATCGCTGATACATTGCATGTAACCGAGTGATCATGATGACTGGCATGATGTGTTTGTCAAAGCAATATCACCGAGATATTGCAGCTTCATAGCTTACCGCCCAGTATTACTGCAGCGACAATATTTGTCAAATTTAGTATGGTGTACAGAATAAGGCCTAACAATCAAGTTGGCGATGAGTGTCGGAGAATCACAAAACATAAACAAACTCACAGCTGTAGAGCGATTGTGTTTCACTGACAAGCTAATAAAAAAAACCACACTCACCCCTGCATGGGAGTGCAGTTGAGTAGAATGACAGGCATCACTGCAGCATACTCACCAGATCTGTCACCGGGATTGTCTGAACGCTGGCTGTATGCCGCCTCAGAATAACCAAACACGATGTATGAGGAAACATACTTATTGCATCGATTCTGATCGTTAGAGATGGATAATTAGTACGATACCAATCATTTAGCCTTCCTGACATACACAGCAAAAACAATTCCGCCATAGCGCACCTAGGATATTTACAAGTAAGCACGAGTCACTGACCACACTCATAAAGCAAGTAACATACACTCAGATACAGAATGGTCATGAGGGACCAGCGTTGCCTCTGCATGTCGTGAGTTGTTTATGCTTTTACGTTGTTCTTCTGATGCGAGACTCACCCAGATCAGTTCAACCTATGAACATTTTCTTAGCGAGATGGCTGCTCCAATAGCATCAACTTGAACCTACCTCTTGTTCGAATGACAGTACTGGAGATGCAATGAGGGCATCGGCGGTATTTGTATACAACTTTGCTCACCCCAATCGTATATCGCCCCGACAGAGGCAGCAACTGGGAAACCACAGCTGAGGTTAGATCGATATGTCATCGTCATCGTCCGACTGCACGAACCTACAAAATAGCTGGCAAGACGGTTCGCATTGATGAACGGCCACCAACTGGGATCATCTGAGATCACAGTCATATTATTCGAGGATGGGTGTGTGAGGGAGCAATGAGCTTGTTTAAAACTAGATATACACCATCCGGTGCTTTGTGACCGAAATAAGCATCGAAGCCTGTGCCCGCATTGCTTGACCAAAGTAACTAGAAATGGGAAGTCAAAACAGGCTAGAGCGAATCAAAACAGATCCAGTTGGTCGTAAAGTGCTCATACATGGGGAACATTTGAGCACTGAAAATCATTATTCATCACCTAATTTCCCATGCCACAAGAAAATTCAACGGGGAGATCCACACGAAGCAAACAGATAACTCACGTCGCACCACAAATGCATCACTGCGAGCAGATCGATCCGCACTCAGTATCCATAGCCTCATACACACCTTCTCACTAGCTCTGCCTCCATCAGGATATAATAACGAAGGATGGACAATAATGGTAAGTTAAGGATCCGATGCAAAACTCACTACACTCAATGCTTCATGCGGTGAATGAGATAGCGTAAGTATGGCACAGTAATTTTCACAGCCAAACACAAGTGCTGTGGTGTGCTGCGGCAAGGCTCCACGACGAGTCTCAGTGACCGCGCTCAGAGCTTTTGAAACACCGGACACCGATATCGAGCTATCAGTGTCGAGATTTGAGTGCGTGAAGTTGCGAGGACGACGATGCTAATGAATACCTCGTTCCTAGTCCAACACACACCGCAGCCTCCAAAGCGATGGCAAACAAAGTCATACGTGGACTTGAAAAGCACGAGAAAATGGCAGTAGTGAGCAGGCTCGTGTGTATCAGTGAGAGTGGTCTGTGTTCGTAAGCAATAGTATTAGGTCAATTTGAGCAAATTGTGGGTCAATGATCCCTAACATGTTCGCACCATGTGGTCACCTGTAAAAAGATCGGGGTCGCGTGGGGCAGAGTATAGGTGAGGGTATGTTATTGGTATTGCGAGCACGAGGGCACTTCACGATATCTTCACTTACGGTTTTCCTCGTTTCTCCGAGGCACACCAACTGTGCGCAGTATCCTAATTGCATACAAGTAAAACATGATGCATTTACTTGGCTGTGATTTCCAGTGGACATAAGGCAAGGGAGTTTGTGGTAGATATACCACGTTTCTATGGCCGAAATGAACATTATAGGAATGTTGTTCGTCCCTGCTTTAATTGACTGGAGTAAGTATTTTCGTATGAAGCCAAGTGAAACGGGAAGTCAATCAAGGGGGCTTGAATGAATCAAAGCAGTGACTCACTTAGAAACCGTTTGCATGAAAATCACATTCGCATAACGATCGACTTCGAAAACTGTGGCACATGTTTCTGATTTCATTCCGAGACGACACGTTTGGTCACCAAAAAGAACTCACACCTCCCCGTGTCTGCCTTTGTGGGTGAACCAAGGAGCGAGTATTGATTTCC
>JRHT02000417.1:0-19434 GCA_011800875.2 Suillus brevipes Sb2 | reverse complement strand
CATAGTGTCTGTGTGCTGCCGGTTAGGAGAATCGAACCCAGTGCACATAAGACATACCCAGAACATTGACACTAATCGTCAGAGATGAGCTATGAGCAGAACACGAATCTTTGGCCTCGATACATACACAGAATAAGGCATTCCAATATAGCGTATCTAGAACATTTTGGAGTCAGCCAACCACGCTATAGCACAAGATGAGGTACGAACAACCAAATACAGCACAGTCATGAGAGACCAGCGTTGCCTCTGTCGCGAATTCATCGTATTCTCCTAGTTGTACGAGGAGGCTCCGTCACTCACCCAGATCATTTCAATCTATAACGCCATTCTTAGTGAGTCGGCTGCTCTGGCGATAGAGTTAACCTACTTCTTGTCCGATTGTTAATACTGGAGTTATCATAAGAATGGCAGCAGGATCAGAACAACGTCCTGCTTACCCCAGTCATATACTACCACGATGCCGGTGGCAACTACAAAATGCAAATCGTTGTTAAATCGAGACACCACCGATTGGTACGACAAACCCATCCAATAGCTATAAAAAAATTGAGTATCGATCCACGGCCACAAAATGGGATCATTGGAGACGAAGGTCATATTCGAGGGATGGGTGTGAGTGTGTGGGGGATGTTGGGGGTGTTAAAGATCTAGTCGTTGTGTTCGTGCTAGATATATCACCGTCCAGCGCTTGTATCGCCAAAATCGGTATGATGGAGATAATTATATGATCCTGCCTCAAGACTCTTGATTGGGTAGAGTAAGCACTGCAGTACAACCAACATCAAGTAAAGGAGGGAGCCCTGGATTGAATCAAGTAGATTGAAATTTTAATTTGCAAACATTATTACGCCGCGGCCACTTGAACACCGAGAAAGTTTCAGTAGTTGGCGATGTCGGCAGCTTATTTCCAATGCGATTTTGGGGTGTTCTCGTTGCAAGCTTGCAAAAAGGAGCAGGCCTGTATTGAATCATGCAGTCGTTCGACTCGTCGATGTTCTAAGTGACACTGTGAGATGGGAACGAAACAATAATATGCATACTCTTGGTCACGCTTGATGAGTCCAAGGCAAAACCGTTTCTCCAATTCCTCCTGTGGAACAAGGACCATTCGGCGGCATAAAACAGGATAAGTCAGACAAGACACCGTGATACAGGGTGAGTCGAAACCGAGCAAATATCACTCACTTGATCCGTCGCCCCGCACGCTTGAGTCATTGGGCCGTGCCTTCGTATCATGACAATGCATAAAAATTCCAATACAAAGCACACATCATTTTGCAAAGTAAACGTTGGTACAGTCCAGGACCGGTGATTTCCGAGTCCGAGTGCAATCGACCATTGTTTGTTTGCCAGTTGCTCTCGTGACTTGGATATGCGTCATGATCATCTTTGACATTGCAAAAGATTCAAATTCGTTTCTTCTCTCACCCATCTAATCTATTATCTGATCCATCATGCTTGCATTTGTTGCATGGTTGGACTTTGTCCGGACTCCGCCGGTCAGTTTGCCCAATCAAACACCCATGCATCGTGTGCTTCTCATCATTGATATTAATACGTGGAATTGCAACTGTGATCGATACCAGTGAGTGTCTGTATGCATGTTTGTATCTCGCGTGGTACTTGATTCTGCAGGACTGTCGCGCCGGTGCTTAGCAGGATGGATTTTATTGAGCAAAACATTTTAAGGACCCAGTCGCATCAACATGGAGCCGTTGTTGAGAAGCCTCATCAACCCTAGGCGATATTCAATTGTATGAATGGCATCATGGACGTCTAGTGGGCCATTCATGTGCAGTTCTGTCCACTTGAGTCCAATACGATTCAAGCGATGTCTTCCAGCACTGTGCAACCTAGAATTCTCCTCACCCTTCAATTGTTTCAACGATTTTCTCCTCAAGGCTGTTCGAACGAAAGGCGTTTGTCAAAAAGCAGTTCTATATTAGCGTTACTGATCACCCGCTCTGTCTAGACGTCACAACGGTTTCGACTTCGAGACAGACCCTTCCTCGATTGATTAATCTCGATTCTCTGCTCCTTCCATATCTCAATTTGGCGATCTTTCGCCACTTTGCCCGTCCGCCTCTCGTAGTCTTCAACAGACTCGCATTTCTCGCCATGAGGCGTAGCTCTGGGTGCATGACGAGTTCGGGGCCAGAAATCCAATGTTGCGGTGTGAATGACAATCTAGTATCTGGTCAAACACCACGCTCTTCGTCGAGTAGTAACAGTACTGACCCTGTTATCCCAGAACGCAATTGAATTCGGCTCCTGGCAGAAGCACACTTGGAAGTCAACATTCTCGGCGACCTGGTGGAACAAGACATTGAGAATGGTGTCGGATTCAGGTTTCCAACATCGATGCAACAGTGTTCATGCGTCTGCTGTCCTAGAGCGTATGTAGCGCCGCCATACATATAGTAAGCACCTAATGATATTCTCGTTCTTCAATCCTCCTTCTACTGCATCTCAGGCCTCTTTTTCTGTAGGGTGTCGACGTATCCACTATTCTTTAAGGCTCCCTGCATGCAAGGTTATTTGGGAGATAAGCGCGAAGCACTATTTGCAGTGCTGTCCCTCGCATTTATCATTCACACGTCCCCAAGTCCTGGACACGCACCCCTTCCCTGTCGTGAGACTTGCTTGATTATTGATATCCGTCCAGACCTAGCCTTACTCCGACCCCACCCGAGGACGATCAGCTCATCTACCAATCAAACAACGTATTTCAAGCTCAAGGTAAGCATCTTTACGAACTTTCGTCTAGGATATGTTTTCATTCCCTGCAACCCACTTTCCCGATATAGCTCATCCATGCGGATAACCCAGATGGATGATACTAAAATGGCGATTGCGGTGACGCAGGACCATTGCGTTATCAGCCATCTGACCTTACATGAATTTTGTTTTCAAAAACAGAATTTTCTCCTTGTACTCATTCGCCCGAGTTCACTGACTGGTCTGGATGGATGGGTAGGACCGTTGTGTTACAGTTGTCTGAGCTTCAGCATGCTACTCAGTGTACTAGCGATCAATGACAACGGTTGTATTTATGTCATAATCTCGTTCGATGCTTCACGCTGACAGCATGCTACTTTCTCTATAGGTATTGCCAGAGGACCTGAATGCAAATCCGATGCACAATTCGACGATCGCACTCCCTTCTTGTTCTTTATTTATTGTGCTCAGACAGACGATAATCAGGGAATTCGTCATTATGTGGAATTCTCAGGCTATCAGCTGTCTGAGCTCAGACGCGCTCTTTTGCCTTCCTGGTTCACGGAACTTTTGCATCCCGTTCCACATGCCTGGCCTGGATGAATGGTATCAGATGAGGACAGCATGAGAGCAGGACCGATGAGTTATCAGCCATCCGGGTTTTTATAATCACTGTTGCTTCTCACTTTCTTGTTCTCAGACAGTTGGCGCCCTGCTGATACTTTTCGCTCGAGTACACCTCGTCTCCTTGCTATGCGCATCCGTGACATATATAAACATTCGAGCCGTACGTTTTTCAAAACCATCATACTCCACATCATTGAATCATGCTTAAACACAAACAATGGTTGTTTACGACGCGGCTTTCTGACAGTGGTCAGTGACAATCAGACGATCGACGCCCAATCAGTTAACTAACCGTCTTCAGTAAAACGACACCCTCCCTCCACCTTCTACGCATAAGCCTCCTCTAGGGCCCAGACGGATAGTGAAGGTGCACTGATATTCTCGCTGGTCCTGACACAGCTTCAGCGCATCGGGGGTTTTATGACTCGCTCAGGTCGCTTTTTTCATTTTCTTTCAGGCACATGAGAGAGCTATTTTGATCTGATCAGAGAGTGAATGTCAGAATATCATGATTGGCACTTTACCGATACTTTTACAGGTGCGCTTGCTGCCTTCCGACTTGAAGTCCTGATTCTATTCTCTATTCCCCGCTCAGCACTTCTCATCTCCTTACCACGTGAACTCGTTTAGAGAAAGCTGCTTATTCACCTCGTAAGTCTTTTCCTAAATTGTCACGCTCGATACCGTCGAATCACGCTTGAATAGACGTCGATCAGCGATATCGTGCCTACTTCCACCCTTCCGAGTCACGCATAATTCGTCACTACTCTGCTGGCCAGATGGATGGTACGGGGTGACCACCCGTCCGGCCTGTTTCACTCTTTTTCACGACCTTCAGGCGTTCAGCAGAAAGGGTTCAACTCACAGGCGGGCCGCGGCATCGAAGGTAGACAGCGTGGAGAGGGGCCATTAGCGATGATTTCATTCAGAGACTCAACTGCAAGGGATGTATTGGTGAGCCCAGCAAGAGACATTCAGATTCACTCACAAAGAACGCCTCTCTCCGCCACAGGAAGGGCCCGCCACAAATCAGTTCTGGCATGTGCTCAGTCAGCTGATATACAGAAGCCGGAAAGATTTGCTTACTTCTTTATATCGGCTATCTAGATCGTAAGGATCCTGGATGGACTTTATGAACGGTTTGGGTGGTGTGCTGGGGAGTTGCGTTGTGGGGACACTACTACTACTCTAATAGAGGGATCAACGTATGCGCTAGCCTTAAGTCAAGCTCTGTTATATGCAACTCAATTCCGAAGCGCGACTCAGACTATTAGTGCACATGATGCACAAGAGCCGCTGAAAGACACGGGTAAGTAAAGGTAAGTGTTCATCCGCAAGTAACACTTCCTGTTCCGCTCATATCCGCGATCTTATATTCATTTAGCAGAGAAGGCAGACAGTGACCCTATCAGTCACTGAAACGCCAACCAGGCACGCCCATGTAAGTTCTAAACTAAACTCTGTTGTGGCTGAGATCTGAGAACTCGCTCGATCTAGATAATCCGAGTGTCAACAAAATCGGGATATTGATAGATCTCAGATCCTCGACATAGTTTCATTGTCCCGCCATCGTTCGTGTCGTCGTCCATCTCCCCTGCTAAATCATCATTGACATCTTCACTGCAAGCCTTATCTATCCCAGCGTCATCCAATTCTTCTGATCCATCGTGTGCTTCCATCTAATTAGTGCGGGGTTGGAAGCACTTTGTCCATCACGCGGCATATCCATAATTGCCAATCAACCAAGCTTTGCATTCAGCCTTCCATCCATAAAAGACACCTTCTCGTCATCGATACACCACACGTCTCCATCGATACCTCGAATCGTAATAGCCGCTCTCATCCTCATGGTCAGCTAGGATCCAGCGTTCGATATATCACCGGTCACATCTTTCATTGGTTGGTTCATGGTCCACGCAGTGGGAGACTCATCCCGCAAGTATCTCTCCATCTTCACCGTTTTCCACCTTCTATCGGACACTGATCATCTGCTATAGGAACGGCTGTGATCGATGCCAACAGTCATTCATCTTGCCTTGTTCAATCGCTCTCGCTTCCACTTCTACAGACGAACCCCAAATACTTCACGGGCTCGCGTACCTGGCCCAGCAGGTAATCGCGTGAAGCGATTTATTGTCTTTCGATCTGCTGGCCCTAGAGTTAGTGTCGATAACGAATATGTATGTACGTACGTATCACATTCTATGCTTTGCTCTGACAGACATGCTTACCAGTAGCAGGATGGGCTCCAACAGATCTTGCAAGGACACAAACCCGACACGTAATTTGCAGTCGCATGCGCATAACGCTACACTGTGAATGTAGGTATAAACGATGATTCATCAATAGTTTGACAGAGGTACCTAAGGCATTCTCATCGATTTCAAGTTCTCATTCTCCTCACCCTCTGCTCACGATCGCCCATCGCCCAGCGTACTTCATCTCCCTTTCATGCCCATTTGTTATAAAGGCGAGCCACGACTCGGAGTCCGCGCGATTCATTCGATTTCTTTCACTGTGGCTCAGTTTCGGATCGAGTATCTCAGACTAATAAACTATCAGCCATCTGGGCTGCACGCTTCGCGAACACACCATCTTCATCTGTATGCTGAGACAGCAGAACTCCGCAGACGCGTAGAGTTGGCTTTCTGGGAAATTTATATTGAGACTCGTTGTATTTCAGTGCCGGATATGAAACACTGAGTTGGTTGAAAGACTGTGTTGGTTGCTAGACTTCCGGATAATTCACTCAGTGCAAGTGCAGGTGGGTGGTTCACTGACATCCAGCAGTGATTATAACACAACAAGAAATGGGATTGTGTACATAAACGTCGCCTTAAATAGACTTCGAAGTTGCTTCGAAGTAGCATATGTTTAATAAATACCACGACGGATCCTCGACCAAATTTCTCCTCCCTGCAGAATGCTCGCCAACCATTTCCCTACACAGTACCACTAGTTGATATATGTACATGCTCCTGGAAGACAATCGAATTCATGCTAATGTCTGCGTCGGAGCCGGCAACGAGTTTTGCGTTATATTCTCGAACGCTAAGGATGAGGCGTGGTCCCAACACAAACGCCTGCACGGACAATAAAACCACACGAGTGCCATCAAATATCGTAGTTCCAATAGAATTTGAATTCTACAGAAATGATGAGTAGTTGGTATAAGCAAATGTCAGCGACAAGCCGGCGCACCAGGACCACTGTAGAAAGAGTGATAAGCTCCAAGCAAGAGACACCGGCAAAGCTAGCATGTGCGGAATCTAAGCAGGGAAAGATGACCATGTTCTCAATTACAAGCTCACCTCGCAAAATAAAGCACGTGAGATTTTATTAGCACTCTGAAACAGTCCCCGATGGTCGATCCTGTCGATGGGCCGAGGCGTCGCAGCTCACGGAAGTGTTTCACAGCAATCCAGACCGAAAGACACAGCGCGAGGACCTCCCAAATAGTGTTGAGCATCCAAACCATTGAGGCCAGAAGCGAGGTATTCCCCTCATAGACATTAGCGCACATATGGATGCCAGAGAGTATGGCCTCCTCTGGTGTTTCTCCAATGAGCTGTATTCTACAAGTCAGCAAGTAAAACTTACCTCCTACAATATACTTGACTACTATTGCCGCGAGTACCACACAGGCAGTGTTAATAGCCAGGAAGATGATAACAAGGAAGATAAGCATGGTTCTGGATCCTTGATACATGGCATGTAACCGAGCAATCATGATGACTTGCAGCATCATTTAGTCGAGTCAATATCACTGAGATTTTGCAGCTCACCGCCCAGCATGGCAGTTATGATCACATTTGTCCAATTAGTCGCGTAGTCCAGAATGTTGCCTGAAAGACCCAATCAGGGATCACCTCGTACTAGAATCAGACACTCGACTCACACCTGTGTAGTCATTATGTTGAACCAAGGTCAATGGTCAGGATTTCACTCACCCCTAGGTATGTGTGTAAATTTGATAGGAGGGAGACGGTTGCAGAATACTCACTGCATCTGTCAGCGAGACCAATGGCATAGCGGCTGTGTGCTTCCGGTCAGAAGAATCGAATAATGTGAATCTGAGACTTACACATAACACTGGCACTAATTGTCAGAGATAAGCTATTAGCACAACACCAATGTTTGGCCTCGATACATACACAGAATAAGGTATTCCAACATAGCGTATCTAGTACATTTTGAAATGAGCAACAGCCAATCACGCTATAGCATAACATGAGGTACGCACAACCAAATACAGCACAGTCATGAGAGACCAGCGTTGCCTCTGTCGCGAATTCATCGTATTCTCCTGTTCTAGATGAGACTCTGTCACTCACCCAGATCAGCTCAATCTATAACACCATCCTTAGCGAGTTGGCTACTCTGGCGAGAGGGTTGACTTGCCTCTTGTCCAATTGATAACACTGGAGTTATCATAAGAATGGCAGCAGGATCAGAACAACAGCCTGCTCACCCCAGTCATATACGACCACGACGCCGGCGGCAACTGCAAAATGCAAGTCGATGTTATATTGAGACATCACCAATTGATACGACAAACCTTGGCAATAGCTATCAAAAAAGTCCGCATCGATGAGCGGCCACCAAATGGGATCATTTGAGACGAAGGTCATACTCGAGGGATGGGTGTGAGCGTGTGATGTTGGCGGTGTTAACGATCTAGTCACAGTGTCCTTGCTAGATATACCACCGTCCAGCGCTTTGATCGCCAAAATCGGCATGATGGAGACAGATATTTGATCGTGCCTCAGAACCCTTGATTGGGTGGAGTAAGTACTGCGGTAGAACATCAAGCAAAAGAAGAAGCCCTAAATTGAATCAAAGTAGATTTGAATTTGAATTTGCAAACCATTATTACGCATGCGGCCACTTGAATACCAGGAAAGTGTCAATCGTTGGCGATGTTGGCAGCTTATTTTCATGCGATTTTGGGGTGTTCTCGTTGCAAGCTTGCAAAAAGGAGCAGGCCTGTATTGAATCATGCAGTCGTTCGACTCGTCGATGTTCTAAGTGAGATGGGAACGAGATAATATTGTGCGCACTCTTTGGCCATGCTTGATGAGTCCAAGGCAAACCCGTTTCTCCGATTCCTCCTGTGGAACAAGGTCCATTCGGCGGCAAAAAAAAAGGATAAGTCAGACAAGACACCGTGATACAGGGTGAGTCGAAACAGAGCAAATATCACTCACTTGATCCGTCGCCCCGCACGCTTGAGTCATTGGGCCGTGCCTTCGTATCATGACAATGCACAAAAATTCCAATACAAAGCACACATTAAATGCATTTTGCAAAGTAAACGTTGGTACAGTTCAGGACCGGTGATTTCCGAGTGCAATCGACCATTGTTTGTTTGCCAGTTGCTCTCGTGACTTGGATATGCGTCATGATCATCTTTGATATTGCAAAAGATTCAAATTCGTTTCTTCTCTCACCCATCTAATCTATTATCTGATCCATCATGCTTGCATTTTTTGCATGCCAGTGGTTGGACTTTGTCCGCTGGTCAGTTTGCCCAATCAAAAACCCATGCATCGTGTCCTTCAAGTTCCGATCACCATTGCTATTGATACCTGGAATTACACATTTAAATGTGATCGATACCAGTGAGTGTCTGTATGCACGTTTGTATCTCACGAGGTACTTTATTCTACAGGACGGTCGCGCCAGTGCTTCGCAGGATGGATTTTACTGAGCAAAGTATTCTAAGGACCCAGTCGCGTCAACATGGCGCCGTCGTTGAGAAGCCTCACCAACCCCAGGCGACAGAGGGCCCGCCACAAATCACTTCTAAACCTATGCATTGTTTGCCAGTGGGTGGTGTGCTGAGGAGTTGCGTTGCGGGACACTACTACTACTCTAGAGCAATCGATGTATGGTTGCGCTAGCCTTAAATCGACCTCTCTTATATGCAACTCAAGTCAGCACTACACCACCAACTCAAACTATTGGTGCTGCAAGACACGGGTAAGTAAAGGTAAGTGCTCACCCGCAAGTAAATAATATAGCGCGAAAGCCACCTCCGTATCAAGGAGGGTGACGAGTGGAGAACGGCGTTTAGGACACCACTCGGTCTTTCGAGTACCTCGTTTTACCATATGGTTTCACTAACGCACCCGCAGCTTTTCAAGCTTCAAGCCTTCATTCAAGATAGAATTCCTGTTCCGCTTATATCCGCGATCCTAGAGAAGGCAGACAGTCCATTCAAATTCAAAGACTATCAACCACTCAAATGCCTCCCAGGCACGCCCCGTGTAAGTCCCGAACCAAATTCTGTTGTGGCTGAGATCTGAGAACTCGCTCGATCTAGACAATCCGAGTGTTAACAAAATCGGGTCATCGATCTCAGATCCTCGACATATTTTCATCGTTCGTGTCGTCGTCCATCTCCTCTGCTAAATCATCCCGAAACTTTGGTCGATCTATACGTGCTTCCATTTAGTGCGAGGTTGGAACCACATGCACTTTGTCCATCAGTCCATAATCGAGCAACCAAGCTTCGTGCTCAGCCCATAAAAGACATCTTCCCATCATCGATACACCGTGACAGTGCGTCTCCATCGATACCTCGAATTCGTTCTACCGAACTTGATCCTTTCATGATCATCTAGGATCCTGTGTTGATTCATTCGATATATCACGTCTTCTTATTGGTTGGTTCATGTCCCACGTGGGAGACTCATTGCTCATGTCCCTGCAATTTCAAAGTATCTCCCCATCTTCCCCGTTTTCCGCCTTCTATCGGACACTGATCATCTGCTATGAACTACTGTTATCGATGCTAACAAATGATGCACGCAACCCTGCGATGGCGCAACTCTGACCGACGTATATATGGATCACCGTTCGTCTGGCCTTGTGCAGTCGCTCTCGCTTCCCCTTCTACAGACGATTCCCAATTTTTTCACGGGCTTATGTACCTGGCCCAGCACGTAATCGGGTGAAGCGATGTATTGTCTATCGATCTGCTGGCCCTAGGGTCCCCGTCGATAACGAATATGTATGTACGTATGTACCTCAGTCTATGCTTTGCTCTGACAGGCATGCTTACCGGTAGCAGGATGGGCTCCAACAGATCTTCCAATGGCACAAACCCGACGCTTAATTCGCAGTTGCATGCGCACAACTACCAAGATATTCAAGTTGCCATCAGGTGCAGGCAGGTTTGCTGATGGATGGATATATAAAGCATCTAATGAGCTATCAGGCATCGATCTGGACTGCACGCTTTGCAACTACTTTATCTATATGCTCAGACAGCGGAACTACGCACACGCGTAGAATTAGCTGTCTGAGAAATTTGTGTCGAGTCTCATCGTATTTCAGTGCCGGCTATGAAAGACTGCGTAGGCTGCTAGATGTTCCGGATAATGCGCTGAGTGCAAGTGCGGGTGGGCGGTTCACTGACATCCAGTAGTGATACAACAAAAAATGGGTTTGTATACATTAACATCGCCTTAAATATACTTCGAAGCTCCATATGTTTGTTTAATAAATACCACGACGGATTCTCGACCTTCTCCTGGTAGAATTCTCGGCAAACATTTCCTTACACAGTGCCACTAGTTGATATATGTACATGCTCCTGGAAGACAATCGAATTCATGCTAGTGTCTGCGTCAGAGCTGGCAACGAGTTTTACGTGATATTCTCGAACGCTAAGGATCAGGCGTGGACCCAACACAAACAACTGCACGCCCAATAAAATCTGAAGACTACCTTGAATCATGAAAGATCCAATAGAATTTAAATTCTACAGAAAAGATGGGTCGTGAGTATAGGCAAATTTCAGCGATAGGCCAGCGCACCAAGAGCACTGAAAAGAGACCAAGAAGCTCCAAGCAAGAGACACCGGCAAAGCTAGTACATGCGGAATTTGAGCAGGAAAAGATAACCTCTTTCTCAATTACAAGCTCACCTCGCAAAATAAAGCACATGAGATTGTAGCAGCACTCTGAAATAGTCCCAGATCGTCGGTCCTGTCGATGGGTTAAGGCGTCGCAGGTCACGGAAGTGTTTCACAGCAATCCAGACCGAAAGACAGAGTGCAAGGATCTCCCAAACAGTGTTGAGTATCCAAGTCATTGAGAGCAGAAGCTGGGCATCCCCCTCATAATCATAACCGCACATATGGATGCCAGAGAGTTTCAGCTCCTCTGGTGTGTGTCCAATGAGCTATGTTCCGCAAGTTGGCAAGCAAAACTTACCTGCTACAGTATTCTTGAGTCCTATTGCCGCAAGTGGCACACAGGAGATGATAAGAGCCAGGAAGATAATAACAAGGAAGATGAGCATGGTTCTGGATCCTTGATACATGGCATGTAACCGAGCAATCATGATGACTTGCAGCATCATTCAGTCCAGTCAATATCACTGAGATTTTGCAGCTCACCGCCCAGCATGGCAGTTGTGACGAAATTTGTCCCATTTGTTACGTAGTACAGATCATTGCCTGAAACACCCAATCAGTGATCACCTCGTACTAGGATTGGGCACTCGACTCACACCTATGTAGTCATAATGCTGAACCAAGGTCGATGGTCAGAATTTCACTCACCCCTACGTATGTGCGTTAATCGGATAGGAGGGAGATGGTTGCGGAATACTCACTGTGTCTGTCAATGGCATAGTTTCTGTGTGCTGCCGGTCAGAGGAATCGAACACAGTGAATATAAGACATACTCAGAACACTGGCACTAATCATCAGAGATGAGCTATTAGCAGAACACCAATTTTTGGCCTCGATACATACACAGAAAATGGGATTCCAATATAGCGTATCTAAAACACTTTGAAGTCAGCGCAACTCGCCAACCACGCTATAGTATAACATGAGGTACGAACAACCAAATACAACACAGTCATGAGAGACCAGCATTGCCTCTGTTGCCAATTCATCGTATTCGTATTCTCCTGTTTCATGATGAGATTCCGTCACTCACCCAGATCAGTTCAATCTATAACGTCATCCTTAGCGAGTTAGCTGCTCTGGCGCTGAAGTCAACCTACCTCCTGTCCAATTGTTAATACTGGACATATCTCATAAGAATGGCAGCAGTTTCAGAACAACGTCCTGCTCACCCCAGTCATATACGACCACGACGCTGGCGACAACTGCAAGATGCATGTTAAGGTTAGATCGAGACATCACCAATTGATACGACAAACCTATCCAATAGCCAAAAAGAACTTGCCCATCGATGTACGGCCACCAACTAGGATCATTTGAGATGAAGGTCATAGTCGAGGGATGGGTGTGAGCGTGTGGAGGATGTTGGGGGTGTTAACGATCCAGTCACGGTTCCGTGCTAGATATGCTACCGTCCAGCGCTTGTATAGCCAAAATTGGCATGATGGATATAAATATTTGATCGCGCCTCAAGACCCTTGATTGGGAGGAGTGAGTACTGCAGTACATCAAGCATGAAGAGGAAGTCATCAAAGTAGATTTTAATTTTAATTTGCAAACCAGTATTACGCACGCGGAACACCTCAGTCGTTGGCGATGTCGGTAGCTTATTTCAAACGCGATTTTGGGGTGTTCTCATGGCAGGCGTGTATGAATCGAAGAGTTCTGAAACAATTCAATCCAAAACAGGTCTAAGCGTGATGGGATTGAAACAAATATGTGTACCCTCTTCGGCCTTGCTGTACAAACCCGAGGCGTAACAGCTCCTTCGATGACTCTTGTAGAACAAGGGCCATCTTGCGGCATATCGCCAGATATGTCAGACAAGAAACCGTGATATAGAGTGGGTCGAAGCAGAGTGAATGCGACTCGCTATATTTGTCGCATCATGCGCTTGGATCAGTGGGCCGTGGAGTTATGTAGGGGCGGTGAACAAGGATATGGTTAGGTTAGTATAGAGTGATGCTGATAGGAAACGCACTATATGCAACCTTACTCCCTGCATCAACATGCAGGACGCTCGACATTTGATCGTAGAGGCTCGTGTCGATGGCGATTGTATTTCAGTGGTCCGTTGATGTCTTCACTTGAACCGGTAAAGGTTACGAGTTACTGAGAGTGAGATCTGTTAAATGAAATGTTAGTATACTCTCATCATGCTCAGCAATTCCATAGGCAGGGTATGAAAGTCGCACCGTACGGTATGCACTTTTTGCAGTATCCTCCATCAAGGATGCACGTTGGCGAATCACGAAAAAAAGATTGCTGATTCGATGTGGGAATTGAGGCAATGGAATTTGTGCAGGCAGCGCACCAGCAGTGTTTGCCAGATGGAGTGGGTCATAGCGGGAGCGGTAATCTCCGAGGGGCGACTCCGCTGTCTCGCAACTGAAATTTCAACCATTCAACAACTCCATGACTCGGATATCGTCGATAACGACGGTATGTTCCTCAGAGACGTTTTATTATAATATTCAAGTTCTGCAATAGGCTACTACCGAAATGGCCGTTCCGGAACTCACTCAGGAAAATGAGAAACTGACACTCAGTCACCGAAACTTCATGATGATGCAATGTACAGAACATGGTTCACGAATCTGCACAAGGAAATTACGTTTAGTTGGAGGCACTTTGTCCATCACACGGCATATCCATAATCGAACACACAAGCTTCGTATCCAGCCTTCCATCCATAAAATTTAAAAAGACATCTTCCCGCGCCATCAACTTGAATATCACGCACACGATTCAATATTCAGCCTTCAGACGTCTTTCTGTCATCGATACATCGATACCTCGAATCATCATAGTCGGAATTCATGATCATCTAGGATCCTGTGTTGTAGTGATTCGTTCGATATATCACCAGTCACGTCTTCTTATTGGTTGGTTCATGTCAGTGGGAGACTCATTGCTTATGTCCCTGCAATGTCAAAGTATCTCCCCATCTTCCACGTTTTCCGCCTTCTATCGGACACTGATCATCTGCTATGAACGACTGTGATCGATGCTAACGGATGATGCACGCAACCCTTACGATGGCGCAAGTCTATGTATGGATCACCGTTCGTCTGGCCTTGTGCAATCGCTCTCGCTTCCCCCTCTACAGACGATTCGCAAATATTTCACGGGCTCATGTACTGACCCAGCACGTAATCGCGTGAAGCGATGTATTGTTTATCGATCTGCTGGCCCTACTAGGGTCGCTGTCGATAGCGAATATGTATGTACGTACGTATCACATTCTATACTTTGCTCTGACAGCCATGCTTATTGGTAGCAGGATGGGCTCCAATAGATCTTACAAGGACACAAACACGACACGTAATTTGCAGTCGCATGCGCATAACGCTATACTGTGAAATATAGGTAGGTATAAACGATGCTTCATCAATAGTATGACAGAGGCAACTGAGGCCTTCTCATTTCAGGTTCTCATTCTCCTCACCCTCTGCTCACAATCACCCAGCGTACTTCATCTCCCTGTCATGCTCATTCGTGATGAAAGCGAGCCACGACTTGGCGTCCGCGCAATTTATTCGTTTTCTTTCACTGTGGTCCGGATTCAGATTGAGTATCTCAGACTAATAAACTATCAGCCATCTGGGCTGCACGCTTCGCGAACACACCATCTTCATCTGTATGCTGAGACAGCAGAACTCCGCACACGCATAGAATTAGCTGTCTGAGAAATTTGTATCGAGTCTTATCGTATTTCAGTGCCGGATATGAAAGACTGCGTTGGTTGCTAGACTCCCGGATAATTCACTCAGTGCAAGTGCAGGTGTCTGTATACACAAACGTCGCCTTAAATATACTTCGAAGCAGCATATGTTTAATGAAAACTATGACGGATCCTCGACCAAATTTCTCCTCCCTGCAGAATGCTCGGCAAGCATTTCCCTACACAGTACCACTAGTTGATATTTGTACATGCTCCTGGAACACAATCGAATTCATGCTAGTGTCTGCGTCGGAGCCGGCAACGAGTTTTGCGTGATATTCTCGAACGCTAAGGATGAGGCGTGGTCCCAACACAAACATCTGTACGGCCAATAAAATTTGAAGAACACCTACGAATGTCAGAACTCCAGTGGAATTTAAGTTCTATAGAAATGATGAGCCGTTGGTATAAGCAAATGTCAGCGACAGGTCAGCGCACCAGGAACGCTGGAGCCAGACTGATAAGCTCCAAGCAAGAGACACCGGCAAAGCTAGCACGTGCGGAATTTAAGCAGGTAAAGATGACCACATTCTCAATTACAAGCTCACCTCGCAAAATAAAGCACGTGAGATTTTATCAGCACTCTGAAACAGTCCCCGGTGGTCAATCCTGTCGATGGGCTGAGGTGTTGCAGGTCACAGAAGTGTTTCACTGCAATCCAGATAGAAAGACACAGTGCAAGGACCTCCCAAACAGTGTTGAGCATCCAAACCATTGAGGCCAAAAGCTGGACATCCCCCTCATAGTTTAAACCGCACATATGGATGCCAGAGAGTATGACCTCCTCTGGTGTTTGTCCAATGAGCTGTATTCTGCAAGTCAGCAAGTAAAACTTACCCGATACAATATTCTTGACTCCTATTACCGCGAGTACCACACAGGCGATGTTGACAGCCAGAAAAATGATAACAAGGAAGATAAGCATGGTTCTGGATCCTTGATACATAGCATGTAACCGAGTAACCATGATAACTTGCAGCACCTTTCAGTCGAGTCAATATCACTGAGATTTTGCAGCTCACCGCCCAGCATGGCAGTTATGACCACATTTGTCCAATTTTTTGCGTAGGACAGTATATTGCCTGAAACACTCAATCAGTGATCACCTCGTACTAGAATCAGACACTCGACTCACACCTGTGTAGTCATTATGTTGAAGCAAGGTCAATGGTCAGAATTTCACTCACCCCTAGATATGTGTATTAATTGGATAGGAGGGAGATGGTTTCGGGATACTCACTGCATCCGTCAGCGAGACCCCTGAATTATTATTAACTGTGCGAAGCCGGTCAGAAGAATCGAACACAATGTATATATGATACAAACGCAGAAGTTTGACACTATTCATCAGAGATAAGCTATTAGCACCACCAATTCTTGGCCTCGAGACATACACAGAATAAGGCATTCCAACATAGCGTATCTAGAACATTTTGGAGTCAGCAAAACAGTCAACCACGCTAGAGCATAACATGAGGTACGAACAACCGAATACAACACAGTCATAAGAGACCAGCGTTGCCTCTGTCGCGAATTCATCGTATTCTCCTGTTTTATGATGAGACTTCGTCACTCACCCAGATCAGTTCAATCTATAATGCCATCCTTAGCGAGTTAACTGCTCTGATGATGAGGTCAACTTACCTCTTGCTCAAGTGTTAGTACTGGAGATATCATAAGAATGGCAGCAGGTTTGGAACAACGGCCTGCTCACCCCAGTCATAAACCACCACGACGCAGGTAGCAACTGCAAAATGGACTTTGATGGTAGATAGGCATCACTGACTGATATGACAAACCTATCCAATAGCTGAAAACAATATTCGCATTAATTAACGGCCACAAACTGGGATCATTTGAGACTACGGTCATATTCGAGGGATGGAGTGAGCAAGTGGGGGATGTTGGTGTATAACGATCTAGTGTCCGTGCTAGATATACCACCGTCCAGCGCGTTGCATCAAAACGATGATGAATGATGGTAAGCATAAGTATAGACTATGAGTGAGAACGCACTATATCCAATGCATTGTGCACTTAGTGCGACGGTGATGTATCGCATTGCCAGATACATCCTAGTTCACGATCCATGATGTATGATTCATAATTGTTGAATATGCCATCCGTAGTAGGGTTGAAAGAGAGCGAGACCGGAAATTGCCGAGGGGCGAACGCTGTCTTGCAAGTTGCAACTCCTTCCACCAGGTCACGACTACTTAGTACTAGTACTCACCGTACTCACCATCCATTCAACAATTTAACACTCGTTTTGCAGTTGACCCAGATTTAGACCTCAACAACGACAATATGTTCGAGGAATCTTATACGAATATATGTTCCAAATTGTTGGAACGAGCTTGAGTGCTGCAAAGGTACGTACCAGCAATCATGATATCAGCGATTTGATTCCCCATAACTCGGATGTGAAAACACTTGGATCTGCTCTCCGTTCATTCTCCTCCGTGCTGCATGGGTGACACGCCAATCTCATCAACGTATTTACGCTATAATATCAGCGCCTTACTGATACTTTGACAGGTGCGTTTGGTGTCTTCTGACCTGAAGCTCTTACTCTTTCTTCACCCCCACTCACCACGCCTCATTTCCTTGCCATGTACATTTGTGATGGAGGTATATACTCGAGTGGCAAGTCTCTTTTTTAACTCTCGTGCTCATTGTCAATATCGTTGAATTGCACTCGAACAGACGTCGAATGCCAATAACACCCGAAACTCGAACGAGAACTGACGCAATGATCTGACGCGACGTCCAATCGTAATCATCCAGTCAGTGATCGCCTAATATACCTCGACACTCCAGATAATAAATAGACACCACCACGACTCGGAATCCTCGGACAAAGGCACTGCAGAACACCCATCAAGTATTTCCCATGTTATACGATTCTGCTAGCCGACACATTTACGCGCTCCTGTCGAGCTTTAACAAGTCAGCATCCACGAGACTGGCGATATCCCATTGAGTGATTACCCTTTCTTATCTGTCACTCTTCTCTTGACTTTATGCACTCCAGGAACCACTCGATCTAGATCTACACTCGTTCCTGACCCACAGGATGCTCAGCTCCTCCTACCAAATCCTGGTTTGTACCAGAGTGGCTCGAAAGGGACAACTGGCGTAGGTCAGGCGGATCCGAGGAGAGCGGATGGCGGACTCCTAGAAACGAGCGCCTGATCTTGCTTGTACCTTGGCAAATCCGAACTTGATGAGCGTCACTAGCACTCCCACACCTGGCCTGCATACACGCCGACGGAAGGAGGTCGATTCATTCCTGTGTAGCTCCGAACGAGTAGGAATGAAGTATTTGTCATGATGCACATATGACTGGCATTGATCAATTGAATGTTTGCAGCGTCTCTCGTATGAAAAATGGTGATGTCATTGTGTCAGGTCATGTAAATTGAGAACGCGGTACCAGTACTACGTGGTGTAAAGTCACTGATGATGAGCATAGCATAAAGTAGGCTAATAGATTTACAAGGTCGACGATGTGATGTTATAACAGATGAGTCGTTCAATGAAACGTGATGGATGATGTAATAGCTCAAGGAAAGCTTTTTTTAATGAATGTTTCTTCGTGGTGTATATCACTTCGTCTGACTCTGCAGCAACGTCAATTTGATTCTTGTGCTGTTGCTCATATGCATGTAACACTTACTCGAAGGTAAATCCGGGCATTCGCAGCACACTGAATCGGTACGGGCAATGTATTCGACCGTTTTTCGACCTCCTGCTTTTTATTTTGCGCAGGAAGCGTCGAGGCGGGTTCCCCATACTAAAATTCTGTAAGACGCCGAACGACAATAGAATAGTTGTGACCATAAGCACTTACGCGATCGAATTTGTGCATATCGACTTTGCTCATAACAGGAATGGTTCCTTGATGCTTGGCATTGGTATCAGGAGTAGCAACAAGCGTGTGCGAGGAGGATGAGGCAGAGCTGTAAGATGACTTCTTGGAGCTCTTCTACAGCAGCGTTACTCGTCAGGCGCTGACCGCTCTATGAAGCGCTGTCACTTACAGCGCTAGCGCACTTACGTGCCTGAGTCCCGACAGTTGACATGTTGGTTACGAGTTCAAAGTGTGAGGGAAGAGGACAGGATCGGATGGCCCAGATATCGCGTTTGTCTTTTGAGAGCTTGCGCTGCGGGTTGAGTTGGCTGCTGGCATGGGGAGTATATATACTGTTCTTGACAGTCGTGCATTGACCCGGTTATGACAGCTTGCCCATGGCGGTAGGCGCTCTACCAACACGATTGTCAAAGAACCAACCCGTCGGCTATTAACAGAATGGTACGAACGAGATTGGCGCCTGCATTAGAAGCCCCAAGCCTGGTTACTGCCACCATATTAATAGGACAGGAAAAAACGTGGTGTGTGAGATAGCAAGCTATTTCGAATTGCGAATCAATACTG
>JRHT02000416.1:0-15713 GCA_011800875.2 Suillus brevipes Sb2 | reverse complement strand
ACGCACAGTTTCAGGTAAAGACGGAGTGAACTCTCTTCACAAAGTTCGTCTTCTCGCAGACGTAGCCTCCTCTGTTCCTCCAGACTCCTGACTGAGTTCTCTGACTTAAGTTGGGATCACTCCTCACGTGTCTATGTTCGTAGGACTGCGTGTTCCGACGTTAGAGTAGACGTA
Source organism: Suillus brevipes Sb2 (assembly GCA_011800875.2). NCBI lineage: Eukaryota > Fungi > Basidiomycota > Agaricomycetes > Boletales > Suillaceae > Suillus > Suillus brevipes. The sequence goes on along the minus strand of JRHT02000416.1, from coordinate 15,539 downwards.
GCAGAGAGCTGAGGTTAAAACCTAGCTGTTTACGACCAAATAAACCGCGTTGTTGTTCACCACGTGGCGGTGCGTGGGAAGAGGCTAAGCGTGAAGCGTGAACAGAGCAGAGCAGGAAGGAGAAGTTTCGGAGTGATTAGAACGGGAACCCAAATCGCCACGGATAACACTACTACGTTAACCTCTTTATTAAGTATGTCTGAGTGGAGGGTATGTCGAGTGGTGGTCGCACTGGTGTCTACGATTGCACGTTCACTCGATTAACGGACAATCCATACTAATAAGCAGCTAGCTAGAAATCTAGACGTTCTCGTCGATCATTTGATCCGAGCCGTCACTCTAACGTGAGGATCCGTCCTTGGATGATCAGTTCGCTGTGCAACGTTTTCACCATCGACGAGTACTCGACGGTCACAAATAGCCGTCTGAGTGCGAGCGCTTGTACTAGCGCCACGCAGCCTAAAGTCGTAGCTCTCTCTTTATGAAGATATTTTACATAGAACGGAACTATCAGGTCCATTGTTTTTCAGCTTTGCCGCGTCGCAGAAGGCATAACCCATCAGCTTGTTATGTTTTGAGTGTCGCATACTATTACGTAAATGAGGTTTCGAGAGGTTACAAAACCGTCGACCCCTTCCGCGTAAGTAGTTACAATTGCATCGGTACGTCTCAGAAATCGTTGAATGACCGTTAGATTTGGACTACGTGTCTGTCGGCACGCTCAACCCAACCATTGCTCGCACAATGTGGTGATGTAACCGCGCTCTTCTACTTGGTCAAGTTACTGCGTGACGACGTTCGTAAGACAGTCCCATTCGGCTTCGCCGTCCATCGTGGTGCATGTAGTTTGTCGCGCTGGAGAACTTAAGTCGTTCGTACATGTCGTTGTCGGAAACCACCTTCCCTTCCAACCTGCGGTGCTTGCCCTCCTTTCCTGTCGTGTATTAAGTCAGTTTTGTAGTCCTTAAACTGGTGTTTTACCGTTTCGAAATCGATCGAGACAGATTACGTATTATTTTGTGTATATATAGTGTTACTGTCTACTGTACGATTTCTTTACTTATCCATCTGATGTAGCCACCCTAAGTGGTTTCGTTATTATAACCACTTGGATACCATCATTCAACCTACGGCTTGCTTGCACCCTCGCAGACAGTTGTCGTGCGCGCATATACCGATGACACTGATGAACAAATTCTTGCAGAACTGCAGCCGAGATTCACTGTGATGTTTGAACCCAACCTTGATTTTGTGAGGCGCATCGAGGTCAGTCTTTCATCTGGGAGAGGTTTGAGTTTGACACGGCAACTCGGATAGGTATACACACCATGGCGACAATTTGACCTCGCTGATCCCCCACCTGCTCTTCCTATCGACAAATACCATCCTCGCAGCCGTAAACCACCAAAGTCAACCAGACTTACCCGTCTGTCAAAACGAACATCCCCGGATGTGGAACGCATCAACATATTCGCACTGCCACCTTGGGCAAACACAGCGGGAATGTACCGCGGCCGCCTAACGATAACAGACAAACAAAGAGGAAGCAAGAAAGAAGCTGCCAGAGCGCACATACAAACCGCTCGGAATCTTCAAACGGAGGACACGCACCTTCTCGTTTATTCAGATGGGTCGAAACAATCGGTTGGAGAGGAGGAAAGAGTTGGAGCAGGATGGGCCGGCTTTCACAGAGGAAGAGAAGTTTTCTGGGGCCAGGAAGGAATGGGTCCTAAGGCAGAGGTATACGATGCAGAAATGCTAGCGCTCCTTCAAGCAATATCACAAGCTATTCATTTCGCGCAAAACTCCCAGGTGACCCATTTACATTTCTTCGTAGATAACAACTCTGTGGTGCAGGCTGCATATGCAGCTGCACCCGGACCCTCACAATACATTGTGTTACAGATCAGACACTCAATCGAAGACTTCCTAACCATGTCACCACTCCACCATGTCCAAATCGCATGGATCCCAGGGCACCACAATATTGTTGGCAATGAACGGGCCGACAAGCTTGCAAAAGAAGCCACTGGACGTAATGACATACCTCACTTGACCTATGCAAATGCACGCCGAAGAAACAAGGAAGGGATCCGGCAGAAATGGACAGAGAGTTGGCATAGAGACGTGGCAGCTCAGACTGGACGCTTCGCTATCGCAAATCGACTCCCACCAACGCTCAAACCTCGCCAACACTTCACCCACACTCCCCGAGAAGTATACGGCCGTCTTATACAATGTCGCACAGGACACGGATTCATTGGAGAATATTATGCCACATTCGTCCCCACCGAACCCACCCTCTGCCCATGTGGAGAACCACGTCAAACACGAGAACACATCCTACGTGACTGTCCGCTATTCACGCGACAGCGCATTCATTTGCGTGAGGTATCCTACAACATCATACTCAATGAAATCTTGGGTACGGAAAAGGGCATAAAGGCACTAGCAAAATTTATTGAAGAATCCAGCGCATTTAAGAAGGTCGAATTGGAACGAGAAAGGGACTGGGAAGAAAGGAGAGGGATAGAAGCCTGAGTGAGGGCGGTAAAGGAGGTGACGAAGGAGGAAGGAAATGAGGAGAGCACAAAAGGAGGAGGAAGGAGAGAAAGTATACCATATTATACTCAGCCTGGACACCGGACGAACTTATACGCGCACCGAAACCTTTCAAATGCAGACCGCTTGGCTATTCGTACTATACTTATACCTCTTACCCTGTTACAATATTCCCCAGTACAGCCCTAACAGGGCACCGCGTCTTAACAGTTTACTTTGTTTGTTGCGGTATATAAATATAGAAGTTCTCTCTCTCTCTCGGATAGGTATACAGAAACTCGAACCCCGGTATTGGCGTCCGCGTATATTTCATGGTCTACCAACTTTGTTGCGAGGAGCACAAGTACCTTGCTGGACTGAGGCGCGAGAAGGAGTCTTTCGAGAAGCTGATCAAGGAGCGCAGAGTGCGTCATTTAGTTTCACTATCTTGCGTGTGGTGCGAGTTGTTCATCACCATGACTAGTCCATGCTCCTGCCGATCTTCGAAGACAAACACGCTGGGAAAAGCGATGCAGTCATCAAAACAATCAGCACCCGTCTCGCAGGCGGAAGGAAGGAGCTGAGCACTGTGGCATCGCAGGTCATTGTCGACATGCGCGAATTCCGTTCCACGCTACCTTCGCTTCTTCATGCATCTGGCCTGCTCGTTGTTCCGGCGATGCTAACTGTCGGGGATTATATCCTCACGCCGGATATGGGTGTGCTCGCTCTTGCTCCAGAGGAACAGAAAATGCACAAGGAGAAGGCAGCGCACAGTCAGGTCAGATTGGGTGGGGTGCTTTAGAGTTGATCGAGAGAACACCTACTTGGAGTCCGGGTCGAGAGAACCATGCGACATCCGCTGCAGCATATCGTGGTCAGTCCTTGTTTGACCACGATGAAGAGGCAGTATTGGAAAAGAGAAGGTATACATGCAGCAAAAGTAGATGAACCGATTTAAACGTACCATCATGTTCCTGCCTCAGATCAACTGATTTTGTATTGCTCCAGCGGGGACGCATGGAAGGTTTTGTTTGACTGTGACTCGTCTTGTGTCAAGGAGAGGGTGTGAGATGGCGCAGCTGTAAGATGCGCTTTGAGTATTGGTCCTATTCGGTAGTCATGCGCACTGGTAGCCAAAGATGAAGGACTGCAAATAGCAAGGGAACTGGATCAAAGTGTGCGACGAACCTCCGAGCGTAGCTTGAAGTACGAGTGATGAACACGTTTTCGCGCAGAATTCTTGTCTATGAAAATTGATCAGCTACAACCTCGTCAGATACATTCAAAAACACAACCTACGCAGGGAAACCATCTTGAGAGACTTGTCCCTCATCGTCAAAATATACATGCTGAATATATGCTGAGAGTGGGTCAGGCAAATACGCTGAGGAGATACTACTCACAAGTAAACTGGTGAGGAATGTGTCACTCGCTGATGTGGCGTTGTTAGAGGCATCAGAGCCGGGCACCAGGCCATCACTGGGGCAAGATTCATTTGAGAACGACACTTTATTCTACACTGATGCCGCGTAAGTGGTGAGAATCCAGTGCTTGCAGGTGGTAAACGAGCAGGGTTAAAAATGCTCATATCAGTGTGTATAGCTGCAAGAATTGGGTGCCGGGGCAGCGATGTTTGGGAGGACGAGGCGAAAGGGAGGCTGGGAGGGCGAATAATTTCTATGATGCATCAGTGAGGAAGGTGTAGGGTGTAATTAACGAAAACGCACCATCCGCAACGATCAGCCTTTCATGATCTGCCTAGGGAGTGCTCTAATTCAGAGTCTGGGACTTGGTATGAGGATTACTGGCTATGTTGCATTCACGCCTAGACAGTTAGAACTATCGGCCGCTAAAATTAGTCTATTATTGGGAGAATTTGAACTCACATTTCGTTGAGTCACATCCGATATATTCACAACGAACAAGTCAATGCTGGGGGAATTGTGCTGGACTCGGATATCAGTGCCAAACGCTTTAGAATTCAACAGAAGAGAAAAACGTCACGATATCGGAGCGTCGTGATCTCGGACATTACTTCTGTGATGCAGAACATGGTAAGTGTCGAGGTTTATCATACAAAGGAATGGTCAAGACGTGTCATAAAGCCATAAGTACAACGCAACAGATGAATTGCTCGACGGATGAAATATTCAGGAAGACTGCGCTCCTAGGTGTTCGGCAGCTACTGCAAGGCGAGATGGTCCTGCCTGTGGCTGCGAATGATTAGCCAAGCTTTTCATTTCGATCTCTTCGTGCTGGACCCTGAAAGACCACAATAGTGAATTAATCTTATGAACAAATCGATTTAGTATACCTGGGAGGACCCGGAGGAGGCACTGCGGCTAGAGCAGGAACATCCTCATCATCATCTTCAAGTTCGTCATCATAGACCGGCGGCTGTGGGACTTCCTTCTTCTTCTTTTTCTGAAACCAGCTGAGGCAAAAGAAGAGAACGTATGGTCGTTCTCCATCGTCTACACCAATAACATCGGCCTAGAAATGACAGTCAGAACCGACAAAACCAGCGAGATTGCAGAAGACAAACATATGTAGCTTGCCCGAGTGGAACATTGATCGTGCTCGTAGTGTTTCGTTGTGATTCACGGGCCTTTTGCTTCGCCTTGACTGACGATGACCGAACGTGATTGAAAAAGGTCCTGCCACCAGACAAGGGAGGGGATGGAGGGGTATTCGCATGAGTGCGACTGAGGGGTAAGGGCAATGTGGCAGGGAACTGCAAGAGGAGCATCAAATCGAATACAGATTAAAGAAGAGAAAAGACATACATCTAAGGGATCGCGAGGTCGAGCATGGTGTGCTGGGTTCATGTGAGAGAAGCGAAGAAGTTTGCTTAGACGAAGCAACATGGGTTGCTGTGGGTGTATCGTAGGCGGAGGTCTCTGCACCATAGGTATGGCATGTATTGGCGGTCTGCGGTGCCCAGGCGCAGGCCGACGAGTTGCATCAGACTGTGATGATGGTGGTGGATGAGTGGTGTGATGAGTAACAAAAAAGGAACGCGCACATTTAGTAGATCGCTGAGAGCTCGCTTTTTGCGTGCAATGCTCTGCAAGGGAATGTCAGCATACAGAAAGTGGATGTTTGTGGGAATGCGTACACGGGCCTGAGCAAGAACGTCGGGTGGAGTATCGCAGATGCAGATCCTGTAATCTTTGTAGTCTGTCACACCTGCATCTGAGAGGACTTCGGTGGATGTCGTATAAGCTAGTTTGCACGAATCGGGTGAAAGGATAAGGACATTGGGATTCTGAACGTCGAAAGAAGCGAGGAGTTGGCGGGACTCAAAAGCCCAGAGCTTGATGGTGTGGTCCCAGGAAGAACTAGCAAGGAGAGCACCATCAAATGAGAGTGCTAGACCTCTGACAACCTTGGTATGCCCTTCGAATGGTGTTCCGACAGTTTCAAGCGTCAATGCGTCAAACTCATAGATTGTCTTGGCATCGTCATCCTTGGTGAAGCTGAATGCGGCCAAGATGTTTTTGTTCTTGTTTGTCCAGAATATTGGCGCAGATTGTATTAACCCTCCAGATCCATTCCTGATCCTCTTAACCAATTTTAGTGATTGGAGATCCCAGACCTCTAAACACTTTCCCCCCCACAACTTGACTGCGAGCTTTTTCGAATCTGTTGAGAATCGAACTGAGCCCACCCAATGAAAGCTCTCGAACGGACCAGCCACGAGTTTGCCAGTCTCCAAGTTCCATATCCGCGCTGTCCAATCATCTGACCCGCTCGCCAGCAGCGTGTTGTCCGCGGAGATATCAATGCAGTTGATCGTATTTGAGTGTCCTTGAAGATTTTTCACAATCCCCGTCTCAACCTCACAGACTTTTAGCTCCGCATCTCGACCACCAGTCACAACCCATCGACTATCTTTTGATACCGCCACTGCCTGTACCTGCTCCTCACAAACATCCCGCACTTCCTCAATCTCCTTGCCCTCCTTCAAATCCCATTGCCGAGCGGTCGCATCGTCAGATCCGCTGATCATTCGCTGGCCGTCCGAAAAATACGATATGGATTCAATCCAATCTCCGTGGCCTTTCAAAGTCATCGATGGTGCCAGACTCGATTTCGCAGTGGCTGCCTTCGTCGTTGCGGAAACCATGGCTCCTTCTCCGCCTGCACAACAGTGAATTAGTCAAGTGCGGGCAGCGTATTCTTTGTATGTGTTTACAGGACCTGTGTGAGCTCTTCTCGTGTGCTATAGATCTGACGTCGACACTCGTTTTAGGGATCCTTGACGAGTATTTCACCTAGAGCCGATCGTCAGTTCATCCTCGCTGGATGTTTAGATAAGAATTGAAATTACCGAGACACTATCAATGATAGTGAGGGAAAGAATCTACAGCGTGAGTGCAGCTGTCGTGCAAGATGTGCTCTCTTTTATCGACTCACAGCCTCTCACAGCAAGTTCCTGTGCTCGGGCGTCAATCTTGTTTCTATTTCAGACTCTTCAGTTGATGACGGTCCGGTTATATTGTACATTCAACCTTTAGGATTCACTTTTTCATCATTGCTCACTCGTTTTTCAGCTTCGCCAGCGGAGGCGCGAACAATTGTTATTAAAATTGTACAGAGACACACAGAGACCACCTCTCCTTGTTCTATTCTCGAGACATTCTCCAGTATTCGAGGCTGACACCCACCAATCCACACAACCTGTCACCATCGACCATTTTTGCCTTGATCACGCCCTGATCACTTTCTGATGCTTCCACCCCAAAACGACGTGCCCATACCCAGAATTCGAAAGGCAGAGAATGATATGGGATTTCCTGTTCAATGGCCATCACTCGAGACCCGCTCTCCGAGTCCGCTGCCGCGAAGCCTCAGGTCAGAGATTCGGCTGGGGCATAACACCGATCTGACGGAAGGTCATTTAGGCAGAGTATTTTGACAACTGCGCTAACACCGTTAGAACATTCTGCGTGCGTGTCATCAAGGGCAGGGCGAGGCAGACGGGGACCACAACACACTAACGATAGTGGGATGTTGCCGTGGGCATACCCACTTTATGGTGCAGTCTGCTTGCAACACTAACTGGCAGCGGCGAGCCTTCTCCCATGACTTATGACTTAGGCGTTCCAGAGGAGTCAAGAGCCTGACCGTCTGTGATACTAGAGTGGTGATGACAGACAAGTCATTAGTGGAAATAGATAGATGGCGAGCAGAATACTTTACCCTAGGAGCCTACATTCATCAAAATTCATCCTGGGTGTATGCATCTGTCTGGGCACAGAATCTAGAGAATAAGTAACCGTGGTCCAGATCTGTTTGCTGGCGCCCGAGTGAGATATCGGTGACGTGTCGATCTAGCCTTCTGTATGTAGAGCAATTCTGAGAACATGCCGAGCTCAATGGGCTTACAATTTCAGAGATGATCGGAAGAGAAATGTGAAGCGTGAATTTGCACGCCCTTTGCGAGGTAGGGTTGCAATTTAATGCGAATCGTAGTGATGTGCAGTGCGAGAGTGCCTATGATTGGTGGTCAGTTTGAGGAGAATACATTTTAGGTGAAAGTCGCATGCTCCAGAGTGAGATCGTACCGAAGTTGTGATTTGGTATCATGCCATCGAAGTTTGAGGTCTCGAGTTCAAACGAGCCAAGCAAGTGAAAGTAGAAAAAGATGAGTTGATTCGGATGACGACCTAGCGTATGTGAGAGAGAAATTGCGAGACATCCGAATGAAGCTCAAGACTGAAGGAAACAAATGTTCTACCTGTCTCACTGCAGTGAATGATGTAGATTCAGTCCGGTTCAAGTCAACATTCTGCGAGGGATCACATCAGCGAGGATCATGAGGATATGAGAAAGTTCACGCGTTGGAAATTTGGCAAGTGCGGCAAGTATGGCATCGAATTGATACATGAGTGTTGATTAATCGGACTGATCAGTCACGGAAGATATATCTTACGACAAACGTGGTGAACGCATACAAAGTTAACTGCTAACATGAGCACCACTATGGTTGCCATTCGTTGTGCCATCCTGGCGGGGCGTGTCGACGCGCTCCAAGCGCCATCGAGGAGGCATCCTCGGTCTTCCATGAGACCAACAGGAACAATAGCACAAGAATGCATTGCACCAATGCACATCTGGGAGCGAATCGATGTCAGATGTATCGGTTTCCTGCGGTGTGGTAGCCTGTTGGCTAGACGGATGTCAGGTATCATCTACTTTCTTATATTCCGGTAGTTTGACAGCAGCAAGTCGCTGTAGGGCACAAATGAGAAAAAGGAACTGGAATATAAGAAAATTACATTACAGTGAATTTTCGGCCGGGAGCGACTTCAACGACTGGTGGTGTTGCATGCTGGGGCGGCCGGGTGAATATGTGTCATAGGTGAGTTTTGAAGGTGCTAGTGGTGGTGACTGGCGGTGAGGTGGTAGGTGGTGCAGGTGAAGCTGAAGGAGCTGAATGAGGGGTTCTCGTCAGGGCGAGCCTGTGTTTGTTCAGGAGCCTATGGCGCTGTTGAGGTGGTGGCTGGGAATTTTGAGAATGCTGTAATGAATGATGTGACTGTGAGAGAGAAAAGAAGGAAAATATGTTACACGCACTGGATGCATTCCGTGGAAGAAATTGGGTTCGGCATTGTAGCCATCTTGCTCTTGCCCGGGGATCTCTGCCTATATGACAGTCAGTAGCGACATACTTGAGGAAAGTAGTACATACGGCAAGAATACGGTCATCTTGTACAGCCAACGCGTTGCATTGTTCTTTGAATTCTGAGCAAAATGCATGTAAGTATGATGATTGTGGGTGACGTCAATGAAGACTTACCGTTAGACCATTCGAAGCAGCTAGCCTTTGCAGGTTCGTCGATGGCACCCATCATGAATTTATGTGCTTCGAGGGCTTCGTCGGATTTGCCTGCCGAGAGGAAAGCCTGGCACCGTTTCTGGTGTGTTGTGAGCAACAGGGACTCGAGATCCCAGCCGAATAGCTGCACAAAGCAATCAGTTGTGAAAACCATTATGTATGCATAATATTGACGCACCACGGTCAAATCCTCGTATGTCTGATGGATGAATTTTGATGAGAAAGCGCTGGAGTTGACAGCGGCAGTGAAGTGGTCAGCCGCTTCGTCGTGACGCGCACCATCGAATGCATCGATTCCGAGCTGAACGCGTAGGTATGCCTGATATGCGAGTTGCAAAGATCAGCGTCAATGACCTAGCATGATCGCATGACACTTACCTCCACGACACGACACCCGAGAATATCGACAGTAGGACAGGCGTCAGCGAGTTCATCGACGAGAAACATTGCTTCCTCGTGTTGAACTGCATTGAAGAGTGCGATGGCCTGAAATGCGGAATGAAGCAGGGGATATGCGAGACGGATTTCACCTACCTTGATCAAGAGAAGAAGATGGTTAGTGTTTGAATCATTGTTGGTGAACATGGATGCGACGTCAAAAGCTGCCCTTGCCTCCCGGACACGGCCCTTTCCGCAGAGGGCGATGCCTTTGGAGATGTAGCCTGCCAATGAAGGCTGAATGCTGATCGACTATGCGAATCCAAGTTAGCCTTTTTGTAAGGAAGCTATGATGAGTCGATATTAATCACCTTGATTGCGTCCTCAAGGGCGAGGTCCCAGTCGTGCTTTCTGGCCATAACGAAGGAGCGATGCGCATATAAAGTATAGTCGTTGGCGTCGGTGTGGATGTTTTGGGTGAGTAACTCATCAGCGGTAGGAAGGTCCCCAGTTATACAAGCGTCACGGGCTGTCGTGATTGCTAGTATCTGCACAAAGGATGCTCGAATTGCGTTATGAAATTCAGGAATGGAAAACTCGCCTTTGGATAAAAACTCTTAGGTACTTCCCACTCTGAGATCTTCTTATCTCTACCTCCACTGAGGATATGCCTGCCGTCTACTGAGAACGTGATAGAATATACCCGGGATGAGTGCTGGAAGACGCCAATATTTTGCCGATCTGAGAGCCGCCAGAGACGGACATGGTTGTCAGATGATGCAGTTGCGACGAGGGCGCCCGGGCCGGCGGGATGAATGGCAATGGCGTTGATCTCGTTAGTATGGCCTTCCCAAGGAAGACCGACCTGCTGCCAGGTCAATGCATCCCACTCTCGTATAGTAGGATCTGCATAATCGCCTCCTGAAAGAAGACGCGTACCATCCGGCGTCCACGCGAGTGACAAGTTCTCTCTTGTGTTACCCCTGAAAGATGCGACGAGTTCCCTCGTGCCTGGATTATAAATTTGGATATTCTGGTATGTCGCGATGGCAAGAAGTTCACCAGACGGTGAATATTGAATGCAGTATACGGCACGACACTCGATTGGATCACCTTGCATCTGCCACGTTTTGGTACACCAAAACTTCGTCATGCCGTCATATGAACCAGATGTGGCCAGCACCGTACCATCCGGAGAAAAATCCACCGAGTAAATTCTGTTGGAGTGGGCTAATTTGATTGGTTTGGTGAGTGATTCTCCAGTTTCACCATGCCAAGCGATGATTTTTCCGTCGTCACAGCCGCTTGCTATGATTTATGGAAAGCCGGACACTCGTGCTCAAATCTCAACGAAAAATTACTAAATACGGTCGTGTCTTCTGCGAGACCACGAACACCGCTATCGCTAATAAGCAACAAAGCGACAGCAATAATCAATTGAAAAATTAGGATTGGTGTTTGTAGTCCATGGTATACTGCTACAATGAAGCCTTACAAAAAATAAACCAATGCAAGTCACCACTCATCTGGCACGTCTGAGTCATCGCCATCTGAGAAATCCCAAATAACCAAACCTGCATGATCCAGTCCTACAGCATCTTCGTCAATGCCTAGCGTGATTTCAGGCTCGTCATCACGGGCAAGACTCTCCAACTGATCCAAATTCTCATCAACTGTGTAGATATTAGTCTCGTTGTGTTGTTTGCATCAAAATATAAAACCGGCGTACCAAGACCGAGACCGCCACCCACCCCACCCATGTAGTAGGCACCACTTCCATCTTCACGATCGGGCAAGTCTCGATGGCTCTCTAAAAGCGGCAAAGCCGTTGAATCCTCCTCTGCCTCATCTAACAATTCAATGTGAGGTGGTATCATCTCGTCATTGACCTGCACCATGTCAAGTAAGTGCAGGTATACATCCCAAACGGTCTCCCTTTTGACTAATGGGCGCCCAAGCTCTGTATAGCAATGTTCCATGAACTCGGCGAATGGTTTTGGAACAAGGTCGAAGACGATATGGGAAGAATCGATATAGATATCACGGACATGGTCTAGTGCTTCACGTTCGACTTTGATCTGAGAAAAAAAACGGTCAGAACAAGAACACATTGCAGAATGAGCAGGACTCGAATGTCACTTACTTTGAAGTCCAAGACGCCAAAGTTCTCGGGCGATTGGTAGATAATGTCTGGTGCACCATGGGGAAGGATCTTGTTCCGGTCCCGCCGTTTTCTAGTGTTATTCACTCGGTCCTGGTAAGCATCTAGCTCCCGCTGTAACCAGGGTATAAAAACCCAGCGAAAAATCATCCTAAACAATTGCCACAGTTAGTATTGATGTAAGGACGCACAAAAGGACGCACAATTGGAGAGTGTTGTTAGTATCATACCAACCAGACGTGACACCACGGTCAAGCAGTGTCTCAAACCCAGGTGTGAAACGACGTCGCATCTGCGACCATGTTATCTCCGGCATTACGTTTTTCTTCGTCCTCATCCACTGGTGTTGTAGGCTACCCTGCAGGGCAGGATCATGCCACTGACGTAGCATGGTGTGGGCATTAGCGATTCCATAGTTTTCTGACCCGGGGTCGCTCTGGGTCACCATAGGCATGTCTGGTATATGGTAGAGGTAGATCAGTGCTGTGTTAATAAGACAGAAAAAATGACTTACGTCCGAGTGTCTCGAGTGTGTCAAGATAATAACTAAGGATTAGCTGTGGGTTCCGGTTTGAGTGCCATACCCTCATCCACATAATGCGCCCTGAGAATGGCTCGATGCCAGTATGGAGCCCAAGACCGTACCTCAACCACTTGTCATGTTGATCAACAGCGAATAGATCATTCACGCCCGCAGCCCAAAACCGTTTCCTTCGAAGCCGATTGGCCTTGCGCTGTCGAACGAGCTCTGGCTCGTATTCGTGGAAGTAGGATATGACAATGCTCCTGTAATACAATAGCCATCAATTAGGATACAGTGTTAGAAAGAGAATAAAAGCAAACATTACCTGGGTACACTCATGTCCCATTCATGAAACAATAAGCTTACAACTTCGCGTGCTCCGGCATTGGGATACATTGCGCGTAAATTAGTCATAGTGTCACGGATAGTCTCAATGCTATGATTTTGCTGGCGCGTTCTTCGAAGACCCATGCCTTCACGAATTTTGAGGAACTTTGTGAGCCTGAGCACGCCGTCAGAATATAGCTGCAATTGAAGGAGGAGGACTATACACTTACGCAAGACCATATTGTGAAGTATCGAAATGTTTCTGTAATTCGGCAACAATTTGCTTGTCCGTCTGACGTGCCTTCCAAAGGCGAAGGATGTGCGGTCGGATCACATCCAAAGGTGCTAATTGGATGCGAGTGGGAAGTGAATTAGTAGGGGTGAAATCAAAACAAAGGTGGGGTGGACGTATGAGTAGGCTTCCATTGGTTAGGCATTGACTTGAGTAGCGCTGGTGATGGCGTAGCTACTGTCATGTCATTCACAGTATTTAAGACTCAGAGGCACTGCACATACTAGTAAGGATTGGGTCGGTAACACTAGAAACACCAGCAACACTAGCCGCACTACCCACGACCATTTTCTTGGCGTGAGCCCACTATGAGGCTGCTCTGCCCAGGTTCAGTCATCCGAGGACATTATAACAGCTCTACTCACCATAAATCCACTGGTGGACGACATCCTGGGGGCCATAGAGTCATATATAGAATGTGTCTTCTTGAATTGGTAAGACTTAATGCTATATGCAATGTACATTCCACTAATCTCTCTGCAGCACATCACTGTGCAGCGCAACTCTCTGCACGGTCTGTTAAATTTGTATATACAGAGTACTATAACTGATCTCTTCTCCGCAGTGCAATTTCCTCAGTTGGTATCTCTGCAGCTCTTGGTGGCACAACTTGCTGCCAGTGCAACTCTCTGCATCACATCTTCTGCTATCTGCAGCTCATGCTCCGTTTTATCCAGTGCATGTTCCGGTGAACAATGTTCCGGAGCTCTCTGCAGTACACTGAGATTTTTGGTATGTTTTCTTATGCATATAAATCTAAATTATTAACTTGTTTTTGTTGTATTTAAGGCATGCGCTGGCGCAGTCTCACTCACTCACACCGTCCCTCTCATTCATATGGCTAACCCAAACGAGGTGGTCTGTCAATTTACGGAGGATGCATTTGCCGCTGAAGATCGGGTCTGCGAGCGCCCAAATTGTCGTGCCCAGATTGCAAAGGGCCAACCTTGCTTTTATGTTGCTACAATGCAACCTGGCAGATCTGGGTGCAATGTGTGTGCGCCGTGCTATAGACGATATGAAATGAGGTCTGTAACATCCAAGAGACCCACCAGTGAGTTGATAGCCGCTTTCTCAATGTCGTTTACTGATGTATTTATGTTAGCATTAACGCCGGCAGTTAATTCTCAGCATCTGTCAAGTGAATTAGTAAGGCCTGACCCTCAGATCATTCGGAAGTCAGTGAATGCTGCCCAACGTAAATGTAAGTTGCTTGCTCTTACTTGATGAACTCAATTTGACCATGACCAACAGTAAGCGTGAATCCGCCGCGTGTTGTTGCAATCACCGACTGGACGAACGCTACTATGGGCCCACCACCTGTCCCTTCACATCGCAGCCGTACAATTACTGGGCCTGATATCTCTATTCCTACGTCTTGGCAGGGGCCAGCAGCCTCACCTGTACCATCAAGGTTTACAGGTCCCATTGGGTATTCAGCTCACCATCGATCGTATTCGACTGAGCATCAGAATTTAGAAATGGTCGAAACTTGCGTATGCTACTCCTGGTGGCGCAATGGCTGAAACGATTTCACTGGAGATCTCTGCCGTTCATGAAGCAGGGGGGCGTAAGAAAGCAAGAGGTATATTAATTGGGGTATGTCCTTTCCTGTGCACTCCCTTCAATACCTGGCTGAACTGGCACATTCCGTTTAGAATATCTGCGAGGGCAAGAAGGATATTGACGCCCAAATTGATGCCCCAAGCCTCATCAGCTTGGCTTTGGAGACTGCTCTGCCGAAGCTACGTGCATTTAGCGGCGCCTTTTCTTGGCGTGATCATGAATTCATTGTGCGAGACTTAAAATGGGTTGATCTCGCAACGCACCAGCCATCAATCCCTTATTTCTACTCTCAGTGTCTTCAGCCTGCCCGCAAAGGTCCAACGAAGGCCCCGATATTCAAGACGAAACAATTTAGCCTTATGGTAGTTGTGCCAGAGGCTCAATGGACCGAATTTGAAGATTGGCAAGAAGCAAATGAATTGGTATGTTTATTTGTTGTATGACGGTCACCTATATTAACTTGAATGGTACAGGCAATCAAACACTCAAGTCATCGTGCTAAGGGCAAGCGCAGGGCAGAGCCACTGTTTGCTGACTCAGTGGAATCACACACGGATGACCCACTATTTGACGACCCACCATTTGATGACCCACCATTTGACGACCCACCTTTTGATGACCCACCTTTTGACGACCCACCTTTTGATGACCCGCCATTCAATTTTGAGTTACTGCTGGCTGCTACTACCCCAGTCCCTTCACTCGCCAATGCACCAGTTACCACTGCCAGTGGTTCAGCTATCAAGCGGACTCATGAACGTGCAATAAGTTCCACCTCTAGTAGCATTTCACCTCCTCGACCTCCTCGCAAATACAATGCACCTCGTAATCCCTCTCCCGCACTTCTTTGCTCTCCTGATCGCAATGACCTCAAGATGGCCCTGCAGATTGGCGGAGGTGCCGA
>JRHT02000414.1:4298-19600 GCA_011800875.2 Suillus brevipes Sb2 | reverse complement strand
GTGGCCTTCCAGGAAGGCCACTTCAATGTGCAAATATCAGCAAACTAGGCAGAAAAAGTCAATACTAGTCAATACTAGGGGAGCCCATAACTAACTAACTAACTAACTAATGACCCAACTCACCATCTGCGAAGGCTTTGTTGAGATCGACCACAACTTTGTCAAGACTCTGACTTTGGCTCTTGTGTACCATCAAAGTCTGGCCAAACACAAGGGTAACTGACTTGGCGTAAGCGCGAACAAACCTTGATTAAGCCCACGTACCTGGAACCGCCGAGCGACTGTGGTATCCTTGATTTTGAAACTAAACTCATTAGGTAACACTAGCACCCACTCCGGCCCATCTTTAGTGGTGAATTTGACCAAAGGAAATAGATCCCGAACATCCGCAAGTTCAGCTCGAGATGTGATATTGCAGTCGTCGGGATAATCGCGGGCGTTGACCCTAATGTTGCGAAGTAGACCGACCTTTCGGCCAGCGTTGTGACGATCGGCTTGGCCTGACTTGTAGAAACCCACCACACGGCCAGTAGAACCGTTGGCCAGACCATCGCCGACATTTTGGAGTAACATGACTTGTGCGCCTATCTTAAGACGGATCTTGGCCTCCACTGGAAAGTCGTGGAATAGTTTTTTATTGGTGCCACCGGGATAGTCGTCGATCGCTGTGAATGTCCAGAGGACGTCAGGGAGTGCATTGAGGCGTTGGATATTCAGCTGGTGAACTTCCTTGCGGGTAGGAAATAGATAGATGGGGTCAATGTGAGGAAGGAAGGTCGCATCTATAGGGCGTTGCAAGGATTTGAAAAAATCCACGGCGGTGGTGTCTAGTTGGCCGATTCTACACTTATTCAAAGCCATTACAAAGTCTAAGAGGAACGTCAGAGATGGGTGCTGCGGGGCGATGACTACTCTTACCTCGATCGACCTGACGCTGGACAATGACCAGGCGAACAACCACAGGAAATAAAGTTCCCCAGCATCTTGCACGGAACGTCAGTTTGAGGGTAGGGTACGGAACCGGAGGCAGCTGTAGAAAGTCTCCCACTCCTATCACCTGAAATCACGTAAGGACATAGTAAGGTGTTCGCTAAGAATTACTGACCTGGATCCCTCCAAACGGTAACTGGTTACCTCTAATGTGACGTGCGACTTCATCGAGCATGTCCATGTATTCCCCCGCAATCATGGGAACTAGGAGGGTCGTTGAGTAACTGAATGCGTGAATAATAGGAGTACGCACGTTCATCTATGACTAGGGCCTTTGTTGCTATCCACCTCCCCTTGACAACATCCCGCCGTTCTATCTTCTTGATCATGTCTTTGACAGACCTCTCTTGCCCGCTGACTCCAGCCCAAGAATGTAGAGTTTGCCCTGGTAACGCGTTAGTATCATAGGGCATGATAAAATAAACTCACCGCCAATATTCAGGGCAGATACACCAGTGCTGGATGTGATGCCTACTGCGTCGGTGCTATTGAATTTGATGCAAAGGCCATCTATGATGAACTGCATGAGATACGTTTTCCCGGTACCTGTAGGGCATGTATCAGAGCTTAGATATAATATAAGTGAGAGAATACGCACCAGCATCGCCTGTTATGAAGGTACCAGCGCCTCCCATTACTCCATCATATACGGCTTTCTGCTCTGCATTCAAACTGGCGGTATTGACGATAGGAGTGCGAAGTCTGGGACGATCCAGGAAGTCGGAGATCGCGGCCTGGCCAGTGGAATGTGTTTGACGACGCTCTGGAGGCATCTTTGAGACCCTTTACATAGAAAAGTACGCGCATATAAGAGGTCAAGGAGGAAGTACCAGTACGCGTGAGCATGGAATATTATCACGTGACATTTCTTTTAGCTTCTACTGTACGGTAGAGGCAATCTATTATTATCACATTATAAAATGACTTGCGGGGGCTGCACGCTGACTACATAACAACTCTGTAATACGATAGAACTAAGTGAGTGATCAAGACCCGAACGTCACGCCTGAAGATAAGTAAGTAGCGAACGATGATAGCACAAAATGACTCACTGGGTAGGCGTCCCATGAGCTTAAGGTTCATGTATGCAATGATCACTTCCAAGACGTTAGGCAGGGCATTCTCGTTGGGCTCCTCCTGAGAAAGCCACGCCGTATAACCCTGGAGGTTCATAAACTGGTTAGCGCGTAATCCTATGGCCGCAAAGACTAGCTTGCGAATGGGTTTGTGTAAGTACACGAGATAGGCGATGGGCCTGATGTGATCGTCGTACAAGCACGCAAACGGGTTGTTGGGCCTAGGAACGGGGAGGTCCTTGTGCACGTTGAACGGAAGGAGGCAGCCGAAGCAAATGACGCGAAGTGTGCTGAAACGCATCGCTCCCTTGTAGGAAGTGCGGTACTCGTTAGATTTAAGAATACCTTTGATACAGTTGTAGGCCCAATGCGACGCTTCTTCTGAATAAAAGAGGCAAACGCTGCATTTGCCGCTGTACAGCTCACACCACCGAAGGAGGTGTTGGCACTTGCCTTCCCGTGATGTGGGAAGGCCATGTCCGAGAGCAGGGGAGGGAGATGAAGCGATAGACGCGGCATGCCCAGCTGTCTCACGGGGGATGACGTCGGGGCGTGTAGGAGGGGGCGGGGCCCTGGATGCTGATGTAGGATGGGCTGGGGCCCTGGATGCTGCCTGTCGTCTAGAAACTGCAGAGGCAGATCCCTCTAACCCAAGGCGAGGATGAGGTGGGGCTGGAGACGTTGGTACCCATGGCTTGAATCGAACCCGTTTATCTTGCAAGGGGGGTTCTTCGTCAGTGGAACTATCGTCAGGCGGTGGTGACCGGGCCTTTCGACGAGAGCGCTGACCAGAATGTTCTTGGGGCCGCTTCTGAGCATAGATAGTGGGGTTAGGGGGCGGATCCGGTCTAAGATCGTCGTCAGATGAAACATCAGCGTTGCCAAGAAGTGGTTCTTCAATGGTGCGTCGGTAGGGCGTAGGGGACGTAGGGACCTCTTGGCGTTCCTGAACTGAAGTGTGACCGGTGATGGGAGTGGGCAGGCCAGTCAACTGAGACTTGAGCCTGGCGGGCGTCATGGGCTCTACTGTAGGGGGGGCTTTCAGTCGTCGACCCAATGGACTGCTGTAAAACATCTGGTCTGCTGTTAAAGCGTTCTGACGGTGCTGTAAGTGAGGAGCTTTATTGTTTGAGAAAATAGACTTACCGCATGGGATAAACAAACGTCGCACGGCTGGGCACCGAGGATAGACATGCATGTCTGATCAATGCCGTCCAAAAACAAGGAAAGAGTGCGTCGTCTGCAGGCTCCAGGGGATACGAAGTCGATCATGGACTGTTGCCCTTGATGGTCGTCTGAGGGGATTATACTAATGGAAGGCACGTTGGAGTAATATAGAATATGAGTGCTGGACTTGCCATCCCGTCCCGCCCGTCCTGACATTTGGGCGAAGTGGATTAACGCCAGGATCTTAGTGTGAACACCCCCGCGGTCGCCAGTGTCGTCCTTACTTACCCAGCAGATCTCCCGGTTAATGATGACTCGGACGTGACGGACGTCAATACCCTGAGCCATGGCTAACGTGCCTATAATCCATTGGGATTTCCCCAAACGCCATCGCTGCATGGATGCAGTGCGCTCTTCGTCGGTGAGTTTTCCATGGTAAGGGGGAAACCCAGAGACCCCAGCGAGCTCGTCGCAGCAAGATGTGGTTAAGACAAAGATGATGCCACGCTCGTGCATCTGCAAATTATACGAGAGGGCAGCAGAGATGACATCGCTGTCGATAGAATCCCGGGAGGTCCTCGTCACTCTGTACTGGATTTCCGGGCGGTGAGTCGGCATACGGATCTTGCGTACCGTAAGTGGGTCCATGGAAAGCATCTAGAAAGCAACGTGAGCATAGGCAGATGGTAAGGGGGTTGAGTCGTACCTCTAGTAGAGTCTCCTCAGAACGTGGGCTGAGCGTACCTGTCAGAAGGACCACTTGTACATTGAGGTCGGTCAGCCTGAGTAACCGCTTGAAGGAGTTGCGATAATCAGCAGCCAGGATGATGTCGTGAGCTTCGTCAACGATGATGCCTCTGAGGAGGCCGGCCTTCTTGTTGGCAGTGCACCAGGTGCGAAAGTCGGGTAAAGCGGAGAGCTCGAGCGATACGAATACGAGTCGAGTGTGAAATAAATCAGCGTGGTGGCAGGGGAAAACGGAGTATGCGAGACCCTTAGTACGCGCGTCTTGGACTACTTGATCCATTAAGGAGCGATATGGAAGAATGACCACGCGAAAGCCTTCTCGCTCCATGAACCCAGGGCAAGCGTAGATGGCGCTCTTACCTGACCCTGTAGGCATGACTGCAAGGAGGTGCGGAAGTCCTCTGCACACCAGCTCTACCGCCATGGCCTGCTGTATGCTTTTGAATTCGGCCCCTGAATCTCCAAGATATGACCTTAAGGAAGAGGTGCGGGAGAAGGCGATGTCGATAGGGTGCATATCTTGCAATGCCGTATGCGACCCAAGTCCTTGGCCTTCGATGACGGCTCGGTGAGTGCGGTCAATCTTCTGGTTAGTAGACTCCAAAATTTCAAGAATCCGGCTTTGGTTAGACGCGTTAAGCTTGATGGTATCCATTTGCTGGGTTGCTGCCAGCTGAAGTTTTGATAATGCGAGAGACATCTGCTCATGTATCTGAGCGTAAGACATGTTGGGAAGGGGAGGGGGGTCAAGGGAGTCGACGGGACGATCCAACCAGTGCCAAAAGCGTTTAGAGACACGAAAGATGTCGCTGAGCATGTCTTCGTGGAGGTGAGGGAGGTCGTTCCACGTGAGTCCGTATCTCGACCGGCCAGTGCTAGTAGTATGCCCGAAGCTCTCATCGAGGGCGTCCTCCTCCTGGTCACCATCGTCGTCGATATCAACGTTAACGACGCGTCGCATGAGCGCCTTGATCATTTGCCGCCAAACCCTGAGGCCCATGGGTATGAGCAAGTGCTGAGACGTTTCGGTGCGAAGGATTCTTGAAAAATCCTCGCTGCGAAGAGGTTTGCCATAGTGGGAAAACACCTCGGGTCCCAAATTCGCGCTGGTGGGATTGAGGGCGCTGATCCAGATATTGGCGACGTGATGGAGTTGATCGGCCAAGTACATGATAAGCCGTTGGAGGGGGGGATAGACTGGGCGTGCTACGAATCTCTCCGGGAAATTTGAGAGCTGGCGAGACTTGTTATAACCGGTAATGAATGCTAGATGGCCAGACGCGAAGTACAATGTTCGGGGACTCTCGCGAGTGTTCGTCAAGCGGTAAGTTTCGAGCTCCGTTCCTCTGGCAGGGCCCCCTGAAGTGACATGGACCAGGCAAAAGACGAGGTCGTGAAAATCGGACAGTTGCCCAAACCACTGGGCAATTGAGGCTGTGGAATGCGTTAGCATAGACGTTGGGGGTTATTAAGGCAGAGATTTACCTTGCTTGAATAAGATATATCCGTTGGAGTCTACAACGTGATACTTTTCAAATATTTGCGGGGTCTCCACCATTTTCCTCATAAGGTCATGCTTAAAGGCAAAGAACGGATTATCGGGATCGTTGATGAACGAATATTCGTGCGTATGCTTGCGAAGGGGATCTTTAGGCCAGCTGGCAGGGTCCATTGGATCCAGATGCTTCTTCAAGCATGCGTCGTACTCTGACATGTCCACGTCTTCACATAAGGACTCGAGCATCTGATTGGCGCGGGCAAGCTGTGTGCGGATCATATCTCTAATATTGGATATCACCAGCGGTGAACCGTCGACTTGTAGAACAGTGTGACTGTCATTCCACAACATCGACGGCAGTCGCGTTTCGGAATGGGCCATGGCGGACAGAAGGTGCATCTCCTCTCGGAGAGTAGTGAACGGATAGCGATTACCTTCCGTCAAGACGGCCTTTAAGGTTGTTTCATAATAACTTGAAAGATTGAGTGAGAATAGACAAGCGATCATCAGGAAGGGGCCGCATACCTTAGCAAGCCTTCAGCGGAATCATCCCCGTCCAACGCATGATTATAACCCTCCTGAACGCCCGCGGCACGCATGCAGAACTGCACGCAGGACAGATTTGGAACGATGTTAGAAGGCAGCTCGAACGTCCCGTCGAGTAGGAGGTGGGAGACGGTCAGGAAACGAATTAAAGTACACGAGAACCTGTTCTGCGTTACGTGGTCGTTGGGTGTGGCAATGAACAGGAACGAGGCGTTCTGGATGAGGTCTGATATACGATGCGTACCTTCTCCTTTAAGTGAGGCCAAGAGTTGGGTCAGAGAATGCGTTTGCGCTTCGGTGAGAAGCAGTTGGAATGGGAAGGCGGCAGGAGCTTCTAAGAAGCGCAAGAGCATCATAAGGAGGCGGGCCCATATCCGAGCACACTTGGCGACGTATGAGCCGGTGACAGGCTGATGAAAGGGCGCGTTGACAATGGGTCTGATAGGGACGTTAAACATTGCGGAATGAAACAATTGTAGGGGGCACTTACCCATTTGCCGTGTTGATCCATCTCAGAAACGTTAGGTCTAGGTTGGGGAGTATTGCGGCGATGCTGTCAAGCCAAGTACGAACGGCTTCGTGAAGGACCTGAAGGTGAGGCTCGTGCTCTCCTGGAGCAGAGGCTACCTTCAGGAGGTCGGGAAGGGGAAGGCCTTCTATGGCCTGGTTCCACTTGGTTTTCGCCAGGAAGGTGCCATGGGATCTGGTGTCGCCGTCGACGTGATAGATGTCCTGATCTACTGCCTGACGACGTTTTGTGACGACCTTGATGTATTCATCGTACTCAGTGGGGGATGAGGACATGAGGCTGATATCGACTGCGACAAGACTTTGAGCCCCTCGAAATTCGTAAACCCGCTGTATGTCACGCGGGACGTAATTAGGGCGGCACTGTACGCCAGGATGTTTGTGTTGGAAGTGATCCTGCATCGTCCTTGCTTTGACGGCTAGATAGTAACACCCTTGAACCTCGCATGAAAACCCCGAGTGAAGCTTGAGACCGATGATAGGGGAGATGAGATGTTTGGGGGGTTCGAATTCGTCAACGCATCCAAACGCCTGCAGGATGGGGTCCAGCTGGTCAGGAGGGGGAGCCTTGTGGTTGTGGTGTTTAACGGCGTGGGCACGGACGTGTTTTGCCGGAATTGCGCTCGCGCAGTCAAGACAAATCGCTATATTGTATACAGGGTCAATGGTTATGCTGATGCCATGCAGGACGGCGAGTTGGGCAGTAAGGGCGGGCGAAGGGTGAGGCGTCGGTAGGATACTGTTGTGATCGGCATTGGCGCCGTCGACAAGGTCACCTGGATGATGATGTGTCTTTTTGTGCTTTCGCTTGCGCTTCTTCGTGGAAGGAGGGTCGACAGGGGGCGACTTGGAGGGCGTACGAACGATAGGGTTAGGATCCCAACCTTCATCCCCATCACCTCCATCCGCATCTCCTCCATCCATATGAACTTCATCCCCATCACCTTCCTCCACATCACCTTCCTCCGCATCACCTTCATCCATATGAACTTCATCAGGGTCGCCTTCATCAGGGTCGCCTTCATCATCCTCGCCTCGCTCGCCACCGCGGGAATTGTGACCGCTGTTGTAGTGCGTAATGATCTTCAAGGGATCGGGAGTATCAAATGTACAGAGAGGGCAGTGAAACATCTTATCCGCTTCGCGACATAATCTTAGGCCCCCTGCAACATTGTCAGCTTTGATAAAATATAACAAGAGAAACGTACTGCAATACGCAACCGGGGTATGCGTGAGCCGGACGTGGGTATCCACATGCGATTTCTTCTTGGAGGAATATGGACATGCGTCACAGCGAGGCCTGAGTCTCCTCCTATCAGTTGTATAAATTTTATCAGACAGGAGACGCTTACATGGCAGGTAAATTGGGACGAAGGGCTTACTCGCGCAGCCTGTCATCTTTAATATGACAGCAAGGTTGTGGCGGTACGCATTCTTCCTAACTAGCATGATGAATACAAGCTAATTCGACGTTAAATGTGATATAAGTACTACTGATCGCAAGTATTTAAAGGTGCAAACAGGGTGGACCGCGTCGAGAGCAGGTACATGCTTAGAAGTAGTCCCTAAACAATTTTTTCATGTGCGTATTGTAAGATGTAAAGGAAGCATGGATATAGCGAAGCATGGTTCCCGAGGCTTCGATTGATAAATTGAAGCCATCGCGCCGGTTGCGGCGGAAAAGTTGATGTATTGAGAGATCAAAAGAAGCAGGAGGCCCAGGAACTTAATTTTAACACATGTGAGCCCAAAGCGTGAGCAGTCGTTCACTGTTGCGGGTCCACCTCCAGCCCTAGGAAGGAGCAAGAGCAAGATTGGGTAAAGAGGTATAGCATAAGTTGATTTGGGCGCACGCGACCCGCGAAGCTTGACACCAGGCGTCGTTCAGATGAACCCTGCAGGCAGACAAGAGTCGGGAACCCCAGGTCCGTCGCGGATCCGGAGCTCACATAGTCCCGAGATCTAACTAAGACCTTTAGCCGGCACAGCGATGCAATGTCAAACCAGTAGCAGGGGAAGCATCGTCAGGCGTGAAGGTGAAGGGTGAAGGAAGTCATAGGTGAGCCCGTCGCCGAGGCAATCATCAACCTGGCGTCGTTGAGATGAACCCTGCAGGCAGGCGAGCGTCGGGAACCCCAGGTCCGTCGCGGATCCGGAGCTCACATAGTCCCGAGATCTAACTAAGACCTTTAGCCGGCACAGCGACGAACGTCAAACCAGTAGGAGGGGAAGCATCGTCAGACATAAAGGTGGGGAGGGAAGGCAGTTGTAAACGAGCGCATGGCGTAGGTAGAACGCAAGCGTTGACAGGGACGCTTGTCAACCATATTGTACGTGCATGGTTGAAGTTGAGAACAAGAAGAGAATATTACGTAAGACGCGGTACCGCTTGTGTTTGTAGGGATGAACTTTTGATGTTATGTAAACGACCGAGTTCCCGCAAGAGGCTATACAGGGTCTTTATTTATATTTTGTACCAGCAGGATTGTATTAATGCTTAGGATGTAATGTCTAGACATGACTATAACCCAGTTCACTTGTAGTACCATTAATGAGCAACGTCAACGTGGCCGCACGCTCATCGTAATATCCTCATTTGCTTGTCTCTACATAGTACGACTCATACAAGTGATAGCAACCTCCCCCGCACAATCGATATCCGCGGCAGCCTCCCTCTGAACTCGAAACTCCAGCTCCATGACAACAACTAGCTCTCCGTTAGACGTGGGGTGACAGAGCCCGAAATAATCATTCCTCCCCGTCCATCTGTTCGCATGTGGAGTTCCGTCTTCTAGCGTGACCTATTTGCTTGAAGGACGATGGTATTTACAGGGGAAGCTGACGAGGGATAATAAGCACCAAAATGAAAAAGGACGAGGCAAGGGAACTCACGATTCACCACTCCAATTGCACCCTCCTCTTTCGAACCACAGTCCATCCCCCATCCGCACGCCGAAAATCGCATGTCTAGCATCTGGGATTACGACTAGAGCTCCTTTCGTTGAGCCTGGCGTCGAAGGCAACTTGTATTGACATCTTGAATATGGCGTATTCAAAAGCAAACCGTTCAAGCGATCGGGGCCGTGGTGTCCATGAAATGAAGGAGTTTCGAGTGAACCTTGAACCCCTTGCTGCAGGAAATTGGTCAAAAAACTTAACCCCCAGTACGAAAAACGACAAACCCTCTTGCGCTCGTTAGCGGGCGCTCAAAGTCATGTTCAGATAGAGGACTGCCAGCCGATGACGGAATGGAGGACCCTCTTCGGCTTGCTCGTGGATCAGATAGTCGATGTAACGAGTGGATATGGAAGGGTGTATATTCTGCAGGTAATCCGTTACTTGCGTTCAAGGGGGATCCACGTCATCAGACGTGAATATCTTGGGATATGATTATCAGCAACGAGCCGGACAATAATGCATAAGAAAATTACCTCGAGAGCCATACGACAATCCACTTCCAAGGTCTCGCGAGAGGACTCAAATACTTGGTTAATGTATTGAGGACTAAGTTTTCGCAGGTAGGATATAGAAGGATCAAGATTGTCTCTCACGTCTGTTTCCTTCTGACATAGCGAAAGTAAGGTCTGAACGTGAAACTCCAGCTCCACGACAATGACAACGACTATTGTGTGGCGATCCAGGTTGCCTTTGCACCGGGACGAGAATAGAGGCAAGCTGTGCCCACCCCAGAATCGCTGGGCAGTTTGACCTCCGACGAGACCAGTTTGCCCAGAATGGAGATTGTGGGACCGGCGATGAGCCGCGGGGTGTGCTCGTCGTTGTAGAGTCAGGGAAGGAGTGCAACAATGGCGACGACGTTGGTCATATGGGATGGAGCGTGACTGCGGTGGCTTTGAGATCGGGGGAGGTGTTTGCCAAGACATTCACATCCGTTGCAGGTAATGAGGAGGACGTGAGGCAGTGACGTCTGTTGTCACCGCTGTAAAGGGGAGTGTTATCCTAACGCTCAAATGTGCAGCTGATGTCTTAATCAACATAGCCGAAGACCTCTCCTGGACGAAGTGTATGCAGGACCAAACGAGTGGTTTGTATACCGAGCAAGTTCAGGTAGCTATGGCCTGCACGAGCTCATATAGAGACTTTTTGGCGAGCTAGCCCGCAAGACGTACTTGCTGGCTGGACTAGCGAAAAGAGGTGGGTTGAAAGGATGGAGGCTAGACGAATCTAATGATCGTTAGATCAGCAAAACACGTCCAGAGAATGCGAAAGAGCGCCCACCCTTGATGCCAGAGGAGGCGATGAAGACAATTGGTCCGCCTGCAGCTGCAGTCCGAGTCTCATAGCGCTTGCCCATCGCACGTGAGCCGTTATCTTCATCAACTACTCCATGGGCGTCGATGAAGATCAGCCTATGGCCGGCCAAATCGACCTCGAAAATGCACAACAGCCTGCGTGACAGTGGCAGCTGCAGATAGAAGTAGATCTCCTGACGGACCACGAAGTTGAGAAAGGCTTTGGTTGGATGAACAACTTCACGGGCATCAAACAGAGAAGAACCCAGTGCAACGCGAGTGTCGCACGATACGATACTACAGGGAGGGATGAACCTGCAACGACATACGCCAACGGAAGCGCAAGCGTGGCATCTGAGGAAAAAAAAATGAGGTTAGGATACGCAATCATCAAGCAAGGGGTGCACATGCCGGAGTAATACGAAGTTGTGAAAATGGGTACGTCTCGTCTGAAATGTTTGTGATGTAAATCTTGTGTGGAGGTAAGACTGTGGATAAGTACGGGTAGCGTGGGGCGGTAGACGCAAAGGATTCTCCAAGCCAAGCGTTCGCATTCGTCTCAGGTTCGGCCACTGCTGCTGTCCCTCTCCCAGTAGCAGTGGGCATGGATAGATGCGAAGGAGGGAGTTGGGAGGAACAACTATTTCTGTTGATATTGCTCCTCTGCAACACAGATATAGGTCGACGCTGACACGATAGGCATCCGTTTGCTATCAATCTGTTATCTAACCGGTGCACGTCAGGAAACGGTAAGACGTAACTAAGAGATTACTTACGAGGTTCCCCAAACAACCCTAAGAATGCGAAATGAGCTAGTTGATCAGGGAGATGGACGCAAAGAATGTAATAACTTCCACCCGTCAAGGAAAGACTGGGGCATGAAGCATAAACTAACCGAATGATTAAATATACTGGACAACAGGAAACGGCACAACTTACCGACGGAGTGCAGACAATGAAGGGCTAACTCGAACAAGTCGTGAAACACCAGGGCGGCACAAGTACCAGCCGCGATGCTTGCCAAAGATGCATGCGTCGGGTTTTTTCAAAGGTTAAAAATGACCAATGCAATGCCCCCGATTGATCTATGGTGCGATCAGCGCGATATGAGGTGTTTCGAAGGAAAAACTTGCCTCGTGAGATGTTAAGGAAAAGGAAACTCTTTCGGGCACTCTGAAGCAAGTGAAAGCAAAGGTGCTCTACGCCAAGAAGGGACTGACTAACGTTGAGGTTAGTGACCAAACGCTAATGCACGTGATCTAGCTGACACGAACAGAATAACGTCTACAACCTGACTGAACAACGGGCGAGTGGTGTATTGTAAGGGAGGGCCCTGATAAATTAAAATTGACTTGTGAGCGAACCATTGGTTGGCCCATCGCTAGGCAGCTCACATTGAATGAAGGATGTATTCCCACGGACGGATGATGGATCGTTCATGATCAACGATGGATTCCTCGTGTTGGAGAAGATGTCCAGCCTATAAGTTCATGCTAAAGTTGAATATCGTGCAAGGAAGTAAACACTTACGAGTGATGGGCACCGTAAACCGAGGGTGAAGCGATGATGATTTACGGACTTCATGGTCTTGTAGGCTTTGTACCGTCGAGTATCAAACGAAAGACTTGATAATTATCCAGCAAGTTCGTTAGGGTCGTCTGCATGTCATGCGCTTAGTTAGTTTGGCGCAAATCAACCCGCCAACGAATATCACATACCTGAACGATGATGGACGGAAAGCAATAAATAACCCTAGCAGGCTTTGCAATAATCATCGACTCCTCGTTCTCCAGCAATAGGAAGATCTGTGGACAGCAACGCTTTAATGAACCTCAAGCGATGTCAATGTAAAAAAGACACTCACGATATGAAGCAAGGTTAGGTGAGCGATGCTGTGAAACTGCGTTTGAGGTGTGCAGACAAAACGCTGGGAAGCCAGCAGGTTTGAGTAAGTGTATAAAATGCCACAGGAGTGAAGAACGTACTTGAGTGACATCGATGTAGTAATCGTCGCCAACGCCAAACGTCACGAACATGACTGTCACCTGTCAAGGATTTAGATTGCTGCAGCGGTACACGATAGGTAATGCTTACCTCGAGGTAAGTACCCGCACGTCCCCAAAAATAGGGTGCACCATGGAGTTGGGAGACGCTGTAGATATGGAATCCAGTGAACAGAAGTAGGCTGCAAAAGAAGTCGACGTTAACTTGAAGTATGATCATTGCATGAACGTGAACTTACTAACGATGGTTGGTGTCAGTATCACCGGTGGGAGTAGTTGAGGACGAGGGCGACGGGCCACAACTCGGGCAGAATAAGCTTTCCAACCGCATGTCCTTGACGAGAATGTGATGGATGGCGAGGGCGTATACAACATCGCAGAAGGTGAAACGATGCTCCAGCACATTGCACACGTGAACTCCAGATAATTCGGCTGGTTAACGATTGCTGAAGTAGGACCCTGCCTTAAAAAAAGAGAATGTCAGAAGAGTAAGATCAATTGAGCCATTGTAGGTAAGTAAACGAACATTAGGATACCGAGAGCGAGAAGTCGGGCAGTCGTCCATGAAAAACGCAAGAACGAAGGGCCGTGGACTGAGTCTTGATGCTCCATAGACTTACTGAACAGCGTTTACACGGCGTGCGCGATAGCAGGAGAGGTGGTGGAACCAGACGATGGGTAAAATCCATCATGCGTCAAGGACGAGCGTGCAAAGCTATGACAAAAATGTGAGTGATTTTACACTGATGGGCAGCTCAACGAACCCACGGTGTCAAGACGAACCTCACTGTGAAAGGAGACGGGAAGTCGAATAAAATGTTGGAGGTGAAAACAGCCAAAGCTCTGAGGCTATGGTGAGAGAGACTGCACTGGCTGTAAAAAATCGAGATGGAGCGGGCGTCAGTGAGTGAAAAGCCGGCAAATTGAGAGAAACGTACGCGAAGTCGACAATGGACAGCAAAGTTAGTAACGGGATCATTTGACCAAGGGACAAAACAGAAGAACCAGGATCGTGTACGATCCTGGTGAAGGAGAAAAGATATTTTGAGGAGCGTGTGCGCTCCTCAAAATGAAAATGAAAGATCCAGGAGCGTGTACGCTCCTGGAGGGACAAAACAGAAAGATCGAGGAGCGTAGTGCGCTCCTCTAAATAAAAGATCTGGGAGCGTGTACGCTCCTAGAGATAGAAAACAAAGGTCGACAAGAAATAAAAAGAGAAATCTGAACACGAACCTTGCAACAACGCAAGCGATCTTTGGTGAAGGACAACATTGGCGGGAGCGTATGCGCACGGGCCAAGTGGCAAGATCAACGACTCAATTAGCGTGTACGCTCATTGAAAAGAAAGAAGAGCAATGACGCGAGCGTTGTGCGCTCACGTCAAGTGTGGAATTTTGTCATCGTCGAGCGTGTGCGCTCGACGACAACGACGACGACCAAAAGTCCCCTATTACGCATATTAGGGGATGATGGAAGTAGAGAGGAAAGAGGGAAGAATTACGTAAGCTGTGAGACGATGTTTGTTTGTAGGGATCAGCGTTGGTTGTTACATAAGCTGTGACACACAACACATGCAGATAGATATTATCTAAGCACATCATGTTTATTATTATTATTATATTAGTATTATGAGATTGGGCCGCGGCTGCATTGTATGACATGACCTAACAATTACATTAAATAATAAATGAAGCCAGTGACTTGATTGGATGTTCCTATAGAGTAAAAATGATCATGTAAGCTGAGCAAGTTAATTTAAACAGAATAATAATACAAAGTGAATCTAATAATCTGCATATAATTAATGTTGAGTGCTGTAACTGGAGATCTATGAAATGATGAGTAAATAAAAACTGTGGTGCAGGTAATAAGGGAAATTTGGTGGGTGGTTTTCATGGTATGATTTTGCCGGGGTGAGACCCTGTGAGTGGGTAGGGTACATGAAAGAGAGTGAGTGATAGTATCTATATATAAAGCAGGCGAGCAAACTAACCGAGGCACCGAGACAACGAGAGTATATATATATACAACCCGGACGAGGCAGCTAATCGAGGCAGCGAGACAACGAGAGTATATATGTACAACCCGGACGAGGCAGCTAATCGAGGCAGCGAGACAACGAGAGTATATATGTACAACCCGGACGAGGCAGCTAATCGAGGCAGCAAGACAACGAGAGTATATATATACAACCCGGACGAGGCAGCTAACCCAGGCAGCGAGACAACGAGAGAGTATATATACAACCTGGACAAGGCAGCTAACCGAGGCACCGAGACAACGAGAGTATATATATACTACCTGGACCTAATTACTGTTCCAGCCAAATTGAAGCCAAAAAGGCTGTTTTACATGGGGGAGCACCAGTAAGACTTTGTTCGGGGTCAATGATTTTTTGGTGTGTGATACAGGGATACTAAAGGCACATTTTTCATCTTTGGCGAAAGAAATCCGTCAATATATATTTGTGATAATCAGCCTATAGTCCATTTTT
>JRHT02000413.1:0-19861 GCA_011800875.2 Suillus brevipes Sb2 | reverse complement strand
CGAACTCACAAATGTACCGTAAGAATGATAAGAAACTGTTAAATGTATGTCGGGTGATCTCAGAGTTCAGGGGAAATGACTTACATCAAATACTATCTGAAGCTGCGCGAGCCCATCAAAATCATAAGCATTACAAGACTGCACAGTGGACCAAAATGGGAAACTCACTTTCAAACTCCATACGATTTCTGTGAGCACATCGAAGTTGGCGTAGTTAGTCACCAAATAATAATAGATGCAATGTATAACAAGCGCCAGGTGTATGCCATCCAGTATCCTAAAATTTCGGGCTACAGTGTAAAATTGAAATGTTCATCAATTATAACTCAAAGGGACACGTTGAAGGATCTTCAACTCAGCTGAGGGTGCAGCTGATATAAATGTTGAAGGGAGGAAAATATATGGGGTGCGATATGTTCGTCCCTTAGGGGAAGCGGAGAAAGCGAGTATCCACTGGTGACAACTCTAGGGGGAATGCGCAAAGCGCACAATAAGGCGAAAGCGCGGGAACAAAGGCGCTATAGGCGCGCGAAGCGCGGGAAAGTCGCGCGTCAAAAGCGGAACTGGGCAAAAGCGGTATGCGAGCGATAGCGAGACGTAGAGACGTTAAGGCGTGAGGTGTGATGCGGATATGACCACTAGAGCTAACTGCTACTAGGGCTTGCGATGTATTGTTCAAAACATAATAAAAACTCGTAGATGGTAAGTGGTATGATGGTGGTGGTAAAAGGTAATGGTCATGTGTAAAAAGTGAAGTGAAAAATGTCCAAGTGTAAAATGTAAAGTGAAAATAAACATGGTACGATAATGCAATAAATGATAAATGGAGAAATACACACCTGGGAACTTGGTTGGACATGGGAAAACACAGTGGGAAGTCAGGCGCCCTATAGCGCTTAGGCGTGGGAAAGTTGCGCCTAAAGCGCGCGCAAGTCGCGCAAGTGTCGCCTATGTCGCGCGCGTTGCGCGAACGTCGCGTTTATCGCGCAAGTATCGCGTTGCATGCATAGTACTGTAGGCATGACCTACATCGCAATATGGGCCATTGTGAGGCTACTCAGGATTGAGTCTCTACAACGTACCAAAGCCAAATGGCCTGATGTGGCATCACTGATCACTGAACTGACCATTAATAGGGTAGTATGGTGTACGTACAATGAGCTTAAACAATGACATCTTCGTGTCTCTATGCGTCTGGAAGTAGATGAAAATTTGAACGTTGGTCAGACCAAAGAGACTGTTACGACGACAAGTGTTCAGTGTTGATAGCATGATCAGGAAATAGCTCACACACAATGTTGAAAGGGCGACCCCAATATAAAGTGCCCCAAATGTGTCCCCCAAGTCAACTTGCGGCAAGAGGTTCTGCGCAGGGGAAGACATTGTTGGATAATCGATCAATCAAACACCACCAATGTTTCTATCTATATACCTCAGAATCAGCGTATTGCATTGCCATCTATTCAACGAGGAATAGTGGCTTCTTGCACTGATGGTTGTACAATGAGGCACAGGGTTTGATGTGGGGAACAAACATACCCGTGATACCGTAAGGCGCTTGATTACTTCGCTCCAGGGCTAGAAGTCGGGGGGTGGTGCAAAATGGCATCTGGTTGGATGGAAACATGTAGTAGTCAGTGAGCCTTCTGTTTGTGTCGGTCATCCTTGCATACACACTTGAGATTGTTGTGCCCCCTCTGCAGCTCAACTTTGTTGAATTGAACTGTCGGCCTTCATGTCCGTACGTCCAAAAATAGTTTGAAGGGAGATTGAAGCGCTGATTGATGGACCCGCGAATGCAGTGGAGACGCGTGGTTTGTGCCACCGCCATGTATCAGCAAACATTAATGGTTAGTGCTAGTGCTTGATCAAACAAAAGTGAACTATAACTTAGTATAAATAATCACGCGTGATTGCCCCGATCGTCGTCGAGGTAATGTGACATATCATGACTCTTCTTTGGGAAAATTTGCAGGGACGAGTGGAGGGATTGTGATTATTTGTGGCAATTTGAGAATCGGTAATGCCGCTGAGAGGTGATCATAGTGGCCCGACAACCCTGTCAATTGTAATGGTCGTCCTTCCGTGTGATGATCAATGGAGCCATGGCAAGCAATTCTAAAGATCCTAGAAATTACTCTGGCATCACAGAACGAAACATGTAGCATTTGTTCTCTAGTACCGGCCTTCATCAATACAAACAATCCGAGGGCGTGATCCATTTCAGATGCATCACAAACGATGACCATAAGAGATGGAGTCCAGACTAACTCTGTCCGTACCCTTGTTGGACTCGCATGTAATAAGACACGCTAAGTACGAG
Organism: Suillus brevipes Sb2; assembly: GCA_011800875.2. Taxonomy (NCBI): domain Eukaryota; kingdom Fungi; phylum Basidiomycota; class Agaricomycetes; order Boletales; family Suillaceae; genus Suillus; species Suillus brevipes. Next base: position 17,538 of record JRHT02000413.1, on the reverse strand, counting down.
CTGCCAGATCTGTCAATCAGAAGACTGCGGAAGTGCGTGCCGCTCATGGAATTATTCATATTTGACACGTTCTGCGGAGGCCCGTAAGATATGCTGTTGAAAAGATACAGCGAACATTAACAGGTGAACTTGAGCGGGTATGCCTCGGCCCTTAAGTTAGATGGAAAGTGATGATAATCCAGGAGTTCGGTTAGCTGCGAGGAATGAGTGCTCAACTTGCAATTGTCAACGAGCAAATGCCCTGCTTCATCTTGTCCGAGCCCCAAGGATGTTGATTGCGCACTAATAGACTATAGTGAGGCGAGGGTGGATCCAACTTCAAGCTTGGACGCTCTGGACCGTGACGCGTGACAGTCGACCGGGTCTCTCCGGTACTAGTAGTGTTTTTCAAAGCATAGGCCAGGTGGACATCGCAATTTACGATCACTTCCATTAATCAAGCCCAGTCAAAACCCACTACACGCGCATACACAAACATACAGCGACTGTATGTGCGTGGATGCATCAGCCCATTTGTGTATATATAAACATCTGAAAATGTTCTGGCGTGTAAGACCGTGTATATTGAGAACAGCGTGTTTTGCCTTTGTTCAGCTGTGTAAGACCATGTATAACGAGAACAGCGTGTTTTTGACTACAAATGTTACAAAGCGAGTGCAATGACAACAGACGAGAGCATGATGCAGCGAGTGGATGTGACGAGCGAGACAGAACATAATACAGCGAGTGAAACAAGAGCATGGTGCAGTAGGCAGGTGAATTGAGCGAGAGCATGCAGTGAGAAAGGGAAACAAACTGAACAAAGAGGCCAGAACGAATGTAGAGACAGTGGGCCTGCAGAGCGAAAAACGAGCCTCTCATCATCCAGTTGCTCCCTTCAAGTTATCCTCTAGGACTCCTTCAAGTATACAGGCATCCGTGTTCAAGGGAGTGACAGCGGACGAGTCGTGGTTTGGCGGTTTACCAGTGGCAGTTTTTGCGATGGCGAGTTTGTTGGTATATTTCTTGTCATGCGAAATCTTGTCAATAATCTGCAGAGTCAAGATGATGTGACACGCACCTGTCTTTCCGCGAGATCAAGCTTCTTCCAGAATGTCTCAAACTGAGAGTTGGTTCCACCCTCGTGCTGTTGTCCCCATTCAATGCGGCAAAGTCCCCTACAATCGAGTGAGTTGTAAGTGAACGGTGACATGATACCAGATGATTCACTTAGCCGTTGCGCGTGTTTGCTTTCCCGCAACTAGTTCCTTCCTTTTCCCGATAGCAGGATCGGTAACAGTCATTGGAGATTTGACTTGGGTAGGGGTAGACACGTCAGCAGGAATTTCGCGCATTACACGATCCAAGAACTGCGAAAAAGACGGCTTTGATCTTTGGGTGCCAGAAACCGGGATGTGTGTATCACCAGAGCCATCAACATTGACCGGTGCATTGGTGCCGTCGAACTCAGGCATTAGTCGTTGTGATGAATTGGTTTGAAGGGTGCTGCTACTCGGGCTAGAATCATCGCCTCCGAAAAGATTCTCGAGTGGATTGATGATCTGTTTAACATGATATACGAGAAGTTATACACAGAAGGAAAATGAAACTTGCCTTGATTTTTTCGTCAGCAGTAGATAATAGGCGGATACTGGTGGCAGACTTGTCGAAATCAGAGTTACTGGTTGAAAATAAATCATGTGCGGACTCGTCTACGAAGTGAGGGTGCTGAACAGGAGTGTTCTCGATCGTTGCCGCATTGGTACTTTGCTGTAGGTCCTGAGTTCGAGGATCGTGCCTTTTTTTCTTGATGATGCGTGGAGACGGAGCGATTGTAAGTGACTGAGGGCGTTTCATGTTGGGAACAACAATGGATGCGGAAAATTGTTCGACAGGCTCGGGTTTCACGTTCTCTTTTTTGACAGTGCTTTTGTTGTCTTTTGGGCGACCTGTCCACTGAGGATAGTGACGGCTAGCGAAGTAGTCGATCTTCCAGTAATTGTCACATAGTCGAAAATGAACAAAACGCTGTCGCATCGAGAGGCGAACAAACTCCAGTGCACGGACATCAGCAGACATCCAAGTATAGGGTAACAGGCTGAAAGAGTTAAGGGTGCGCCAAAGAGCATGCAAAAGATCCCGTGCTTGTTGCTGAATCAACTCAGATGCAACGAAGCCATCCTCGTCAATCACATAACGAGCACCTCCAGGATGGGATGGTAACTTGACAGTGAGGTCGCCACGCCCGTTGTTGTACTGTTTCATCCATTCCGATTTTGTCCAATAGAATGTTCCCTCGTAGTCGTCGGGATCATATGCCGGGAGCTCCTTATCTGCATCACGCGCAAGACGAAGGTGATCAATAAAAGGGTCAGAACAACCTCTCCCACTCGTAGCTTGGAGGGACGAATCTATCCGTTCCAGTAATTGTCCATATAACTGACTAGCGGTACTTGTTATGTGAGCCTGGCAATATACTGAAAAGGATAACTTACTTCGTTACCTCGTACTTTGTCTTAAAAGTCTCGCTATCCCGTTCGAGTTTCATCACTGTATTCTCCAGGGCAGCGTTAACTTTGCGGAGTGTCTTCATCTCCTTAAGAAGTGAGTCCAAGTCCTCGCCAGAGGAACCCTGCATATATGCATCTATAAACAGCTCATTTCTGATGAGCGAGTGAGTCCCGGTGTTCCCATAAGCATCTGGTGTAGGTCCATGGCTATAGAATTTTTGATGCCCTAAGCTCGGAATCGGTGCATTCGATTTATGGATCGGGGGCCCACTGAATGAATGTGATCGGCCAATGAATGAAGTGTCTGGACATGGGGGCATCAAAGGACTGTTGTCAGATGTGTCGGAATCATCCCAGATGTATTGGTGTTTTGAGTTCATTGTGGTTTGCAACGAGGAGAGTCAAATGGCGTCACACCTACACATGTACCTTCACGTGATTTTTAAGCACACTGATTCGGTGTTCGCAGTCGATCTTGCTGTTTCTCGCTCAACTTGTCCACCATGCCCGTCATCGACAACAATACCAACACCATTATCCGAAACAACATTGTTGTTATGACTGTTGACAATCTTACTCGTGACTGGCAAACCTATGCAATTGATTTCACGCCAGACAATCCAGGACCACTGGTATGATCTTTGGCTTGGATTTTTCTTTTCTTTCTGACGAACTTGAAACAGAAACTTGTTATCAGGATTAAAGACACCACACCAGACTCTGTGTCCGAGCATGCTGTCAATGCCGAAAATATACTACTTGCAATGTATGTGCGCGGTTGTAAATGTACAGTGCATATATGCATCATTTTTCTTAGCAGAACCATCAAATATGAAGAGGTTGAAAGAGTCATTTGTACTGATAGCGAGAAGATTCTATCATTAAAGTAAGTGTTCAGTTTATGAGTATAGTGTGTGCTTATATGCGCATACATTTTCAACAGAGCCAATAGATATGAGGACTATGAGGACTCCGAGGATGAAGACTACGAGCTCAAAGATACCACACATCACTCCGCGAAACGTGTTCGATGTCTGCCTATTCGTACTCATCCCGATCTCTATGATGCCAAAGGAAACCGAAAGACTTCTGGGCTGCCACCAATCCGTGGTTTCTGGATCCGTCGTCCTCGTGGTGCAAGTAACCAGACTCTCGATGATGACTCAGAGACCGAAAGCTCTGAAGACGAGCAAGAGAATGATGCCTGACTCTCGCATGTGTAACGATGTGTTGTGACTGTATTGTGTACTACCATGCTCGCTACTGTATTGTGTACTACTATGATTCATCCTCGCTATGCAATGGATCTTCTTCGTTCGTCACAAAGCCCCCCAGGTCTGCAATGTCTAAGCCAGGCTTTTCAAACATAAAGACCCTACTCTCCCCCCTAAGCTTGTGTGGAACCATAGCGACGACGGACTGAATTGATGATGTGCTGATAACAGCCAACCCTTCGTCACCGCGGTATGTGCATGAGTAGAATGTTGCATATGATTCCTTCAATAGTTCGCGATCTGGACCAGAATAAAGAGAGACAAGTGCGAGAGGAACTCGCTGATTTGTGTGCTGATTCAGACGAATTTCGAAGAAAAAGCGGACTTCAGCAAAGTATGTGCAGCCATCAACGAGTATCTGAGTGTGGAAGGTAAAATCTTTGACCAACTCAAGGTTTCACAATAGGATTCACCTTTGCATTACGAGCTCGCCGAGCATTTGGATTTGTCTCACGTTTAGCGAAGAGTGAACGACTTGTTTGTCCATTAGGTAGTCGGAGACGAGCCCAACGAATCACTTGGTAGCAACCACTGCTGGCAAAGAATGCGAATTCGGGAGATTGAGGATGGAACGTCTCAAGGTAAGAGTGAATGGCTATGCCCTCTGCAATAGTGGTAGGATGCCGGGACCTTTCTTGCTGTCTGAGAAGAGCATACCCTCCTCCAATGCTCTTTGACCAAGCTGGGAACACGGACTTTATACGATCTTGGTCCAATTCCGGGTACATAGCCATGAGAGCATTATGCTGGGCTCGACGGAATGCACGCTGTGCCAAGTTCTCGTAAGGGTTTGATGGCTGGCGCATCTCAACAACAAGGTTCCCGATAGTCCGTTCCATTGTCCACTGGGAAGCACAGATAAGAGGACCTTTCGTCACGACCTCGTTACCATAGTGGCCAAGTGCGTGAATGCTTTGACGCATGAAATGAATTCGCTCGAGCTTGTACTGATAGTAGAGTTGTTCGAACTCTTCAATGAACTCAGCAAACAGACGTGCAGCAATACGAAGGTCATCTCGCTTGATGGAATGTTGTGAGATTATGCGAACGGCACGCACAAGCTTGCAAAAATGAACCCAATATTCGTAGGGAAGAATGTCGTGAAGCAATGCGGCACAGAGGCCATACAAGAGTAGGGTGTATTCCCAGGCCTTGTAGCCACTGTTGATTTTTTTTTCGGGATTACGAGGTGGTCGATCAAAGCACCCTGGGAGATATGGTGTTGCAGCCTCGACAAGACTTCCGAATTCTTTCCACGTATCACCAGTGAGTACTGCCCAGGACCATGTGGATTTGTCGTCATCTTTGTCGCACTCGAATGTACCACGCCAGAGAGGAATAAGGAGGTCAGGTATATTGAGCGAGAGTAAATGCATGATATCAGACCCAAAGCATTTGGGGATACCGAAAATTCGTTCTGGGGGGAAACCGAGGAAAATACTGGGCTTAGAAATGCCAGTCTCGAGCCGCCGTTTTTTGTATTGTGCTTCGTTAGGAGACAATAGGACATAACCAAGATTGTTGTAGTAAGTGTCTGTTGAGCATGATGGCAAGTTACGAACATCGATATCAGGATGGTCACACCCGTCGACAGTGAAATCTGGTGGCTTCTTGTGGGCAGCATAGTAGTGCGGACAACCCGTTTTGTGTCTCCCTTTCATTCCGCAGTACAATCGACAACCGTTTTTTCCATGATGACCAACAAGTCCATTGAGATAGACCAGTCCAGGGCCGTCGGCAGTTCCGAGAGCAAGGAATGGATGAGAAACGAGAGAGGTGTTGCGAGCAGCATCCCAGATAGTAAGGCCTTCTTGTTGGATAGCGGATAGGTGATGAAATGAGGGGAACAGGAACGAGTCAAGGTTCTTTGGTTTTCGAGGACCGGGAATGATGATGCCAGGCAGGACACACTTTTTCTTGTAGCGCATGTCTGGAGAGCGATCAAACAAGACCCAGATTGACATCCAGCAATCCGAAGCCTTGTTTGGGAAGAGTTGAGCACCGTCAGTCGAGAACATAAGTACTTGATCCTCCTGTTTGATCTTCCCCTCCTGAACGGCTTGCAAGTAGTCTGATCCATCGAAGAAGTCACGGTAAGTGTCCTTTATTCCTCCTGTTTGATTGAGCTCGTCGAATATCTGTTGGGTGTAGTGGTTACGATAATTCATCTCACGAGCACTTTCAGGATCGCGGAAAATGGCTTGTATTTGTGGGCCGACAGGATATGAGGTGAACTGCCGCCGAGGCTCCCTTCGTCCAGTCAATGCAAAGACATCACTTTTGTAGCGCGTTTCGCCACACTCAGGACATTCATCATTTTTCGCGAGAGGGCCAGTGAATCCGACACATGTGTTGATGCACATGTCGTGCTTCATCTCCTCGATACCAGTCAGCTCAGCAACAATATTTTTCACCTGGTTAAGTGAGGGAAGTCGCGAGTCCTCGTCACCGTGATATTCGTTGAATGCCTTGCGTGCCTTCTCATAATCATCATCAGCATGATTGAGGTCAATATAGAGCCGAATGGCAAGTTTGAGAGCACGATCATCATCCAATGAGACACGTGAATGAGGGGGGTTGCGCAAACGCTCGATAGCTTCATGGCTAAGTCCAGTGTAAGGATCATCTAGGGAGGCACTTTGCATAGCAAGGATATAGGCAACGGAGCGCCGAAGGTCGTCAATCTTGACATTCGAGTACATCTCGTTTTCAAGAATCTCTTCATCAGCATCAAGGGGAGGTGGGACATTGAAGGGATCATCTTCATCTGGGACATCCTCGACAGTTGTACGGGTACCATCTCGGCTCGAAGACTGTCTCGACTGGTCTTGTTCGAAGGGTGCAGAGAGAATATCAAAGTCGTCATCCTAATAAACGGTAAGCAACAATTTCCGATGCGAAAGATATAACCTACATGTCCATCAAAGACGTTTCCCAGAAGTTCACCTTCGACTCGGAGCTCCTGGCTTTGAAATTCCTCATCACGAGAAATAGTCTCTTCCTCCAAGTCCGAGTCGAGTTCATTCGTGCAGCTGTTATCATCAACAAGCTGGTGCGCGGGAATGTTGGAAGGGAGACCATCCATTTCGAGACGATCCCTGCTGTGAGACCTGTAGACAGAACGAGTTACGGATGTTGGTGTGCCTCCACATTTCCTGTAGCAGGAGCAAAAGTACATGCGCTGGGCTGCTGGCATGTTAGTATGATGGAGGTGGGATCTGTGGTTAGTTTTACAAATCAGTTCGATCGAAGCCTTGCGCTGATAGTATACACGAAACGGCTCGAAACGGATCATTTCGAATTAGTTATCTAGACACAAAATAAGATTGTGAAGCGTTGTAATTACGCTGCGATATGGAATAGCCAAAGTCGTGGATGGGCGCGCATGCATGTGTATCCCTATGTATCATTATGTACTGTTATGTATGTACGTGTTGTGGGTTTTGACTGGGAATCAAGGCTAGGACGATGGCTGAATCGTTTCCTCCAGAACTATGGTCACATCTTCCCAGTCCGTCTGGCCCGCAGATAAGGAAACAATATTTTATCCTGGGCTTCCAACATCAATGACTCAGTCTTCTTGGGCACGTTCTCTGGTTACAGATTGGCAGTAAAACACTTCGCGACTTGATCAATGCTCCAGCGCAGGAGCTATGCCACTGTGACGCAATCTGATAATGAAAAGAGTGATACTAATGGGAGAAAGTACGGGCAACAAGCGCACATACCCTCGTAGCTGCTGAGTGCTGAAGAAGGAAGTGACGGAACGAACCGAGCCCACACAGCAACGCTTGCAGTGTAAGACAAGCGCTCAGGAATACAGCATGCAAAATCACCCCCATCACTTCTTCTCATCCTTGACCATTTATTTTCCTCATTATTGAGCTTAGCCTCTACCTCCATCTGCAAGCACAGCGTTCTTTCTCTATCGAGGTCATGCTATACGAAGAGGCCGATTCAATCACCTCGACGAGACGGGGTGAAGCGCTATTGCACTCACCGACACATGTCGCACATCGGACGAGCGAGAAGGATCTACCACCATATGGTGCACAGCACCGCCAGGAGGCACTTTGGGAAGGTAAGCAGCCACCTTGTGATAGCCACCAGCTTAACCAATTGGAAGCAGGCGGGAATGAAGCGCTTCCTCCTCGTTGGCAACAGTATGAGGCGTCGGATGGTAGCACACTATATCAAGATGACACACTCGTTATGGAATCTTCCAACCGACCTTTACCAGGAGTGCGACTAGGTGAGTAAAGAAAGTGCTACTAAGAGCGACAAATTATTGGTATAATATAGATTACTATGCTGGACATCTCGTTGTTCCCGGATGCGAATGGCATATCTCACCACTCGACCGGTCCTACTTCGTCAACCACAATACTCGGACCACATCGTGGAAGAAACCGAAGCCAGAACGTCCAGCGGGGAGCTTGACACCGGAGTGCATCATCGAGGGTCACTCAGAATACATATGGAGTCTTGCGTGCTTAAAAGCCAGTTGCAATGTATTGAGTACTTCGGAAGACGGTTCAATTCGTCAGTGGAAAAGAGATGGAGAGCCAGTAGGAAAGCCTTGGTATGGTGACGGAGGAGGGATATGCTCAATGACAGTATCCCCGGATGAAACAATGGTTGTCTGTGGAAGTCAAGACGGTAGACTGCGGCTGTTGAATATCAAGGAGGGCAACATGATCGGCGAGCCGTGGGAGGGGCACGACGCTGCAGTGAAGTGCCTCGATTGGTCTCCTAATGCCCTTGAGATAGCAAGTGGATCGCAAGACGGCACCATACGACGCTGGAACCCGGATACTGGTCGACAAATAGCACCACCGATCAAGACCAGGCACGGATGGGTGAATGCTGTCAAATACTCTCCACAAGGTGACAAATTCATCAGTGGCGGGAATGTCGATGGATCGATTTGCGTATGGTCAAGAGACGGCAAGCTGCTCATCGAGATCAACGGACATGACGACGTGGTGACGTCGTTGTGTTGGTCCAAGGACGGCGCACATGTTTTCTCCGGGTCAGCCGATCACACTATCCGAAAATGGCGGTCGATTGACGGGAAGGAGCTCGTTGTTCTTGGGGGTCATACCCAAATTGTCAGATCCCTCTGTCTTACTCCCAATGAACGCTATATCGTCAGCGCATCAAATGACTACTCAGTTCGCATCTGGGACCTCAAAACCAATCAGGCAGTCGGAGACCCACTCTTGCATGACGACGAGGTGTTCGCTGTTGCCATGTCCCCCGATGGAACTTTCATTGCCAGTGCTGGATTAAATAAAAAAATGTGTGTATGGAACCTGGAAGCGGTACTCGAGCGGCATCAAGTTGGTGTACTTGTGCTTTGGTGTTTTCACATCCTTTTCTAATAGTTTTGGTCGTTTAGGGTGCGGATGATGGCAATGCAAAACTCAAGGCAAGTTATCTCAGCTTCTCTTTCGACAAGTTCGCTACATCTCACTTTTTATTAGGGACGTCCAGTCCAACCCAGAGTTGTGCGCCAACCAATCGTGAGCAACTTCATTCCCGCCCACATATCTCGCTAGATTATTAACGTCCATCCGCACTTCAAACAGCCCAATACCGGAGGCTCGGCAAAATATGTCAGTAGAATTCTTCGTTCTTCAACTCTTGCTAATATGACCTTTGCTATAGGGCAAAGATTTCTTCGCTGATCATTCAAACCGTCCCACAGCTCCACCTGCGAATTCATCCCTCCTTCATTGGCGCAGTTTGTTTGGTTCCCTTCGGTTCAGTGCTCGGCCTACAGATGCACCTCGACCATCACCTCGCGAATCCCGACGCTGGAATTTCAGGTTACGTCCTGTAGGAAAATCAAGGCGCACCGTCGAAGTGGCTCCTGCTCGCGATGAAGATGTGAGTGAATCGTCGCTGCTCCAATTTCATCCACTTAAAATATTTTGCAGAGATATGGTATTACCCCGGAAACTGATGCAGAAGCGGCTGCAGCCATGCAACGCACAGATGGCAATGAGGCCGACAATTCAACGCAACCAGTCCAGCCCGCAGCAGGGCCACAAGCACCCCAAGTACAGCCAATCAAAACTCAAGCCCAAGTCTCAACAAGCGGACCAGATGACATTATGTGCGGAGTGAACTGCTGTGGAAATTTCTTTGGTTTTCGTCGCCCCACTTCGCATCAGTCATGAAGGATGTAAAACTTTCGGCACGTGCACGCTCTCTTTCCTCCTCACTCGTGTCTGATTCCTCTCACAGTCAACATTCGCCACTGTAACGGTCTCCCGTACACTCGGATCCATTGTGCTCTTTCGTCAAACGCTTCCCTAACCCTTATGAACATACACTGGGAAGTCGGCTCGGCTTCTTGGTAGCATAATACAGACTAAGTATATATGGTCTTTTCCGTGGGGACTCGATGTTTGCTTCACCTTCCATAGCCCGACGGCGTTAGTTATGGTATAGTTGGATCCTCTTTCTTCGGCACATTGTGCTCTGGCGACCCTTCTGTGGCAAGTTTGATCGCTGATTGTTTTACAGCCAAATTGTAGATGTTCTTGGTCGACAATGGCGTTGTCGATGCAAAACTACACTGCATGCGAGCTCACGCGCCGAAGGTAAACAAGCATGGCGTGGCCATAGATTTTTTTGAAATGAGGGAATGGCTGCCAAGTACTGTGACTTCAAGTTTGACGTGCAAGAAATTGAAACGAAAATCTGCTTACTACTAAGCTCATTTTGTTTCCATCCTTCTGCGTCTTGCCGTGCTGTATGTATCATAGTAAAAACATCAACGCTGATGCTTTTTATCCTTGGTTTCAGTCGTGACACCCGAACAAGAAATTACTCCTTGCAGTTCTAGTTGTCCCGCTGCGTGAAGCACTCATGATGTGGACGTCCCAGTCACTAGCATGCAAAACAATGCGAGATGAAAAACATCTAGCAACGGTCACCAAACTTTCAGGTAGCTGTCGCAGCCATGTGTCACGATATCATGATGCGCACGCATCGCACAAGGAATCCGCTGCGATCGCATGCACAGGATGGCCATGATGCATGTGCATGTCCATTCGCCTCTTACTAAACAACACGTGCCATTACCTTGTTTCATCGTATCCTGCTTTACCATATACAACTTCAACAACCTGCAAACGACACGCATATGGTGGGTGTTTGGCGTCGATGTTTCCCTGCCAGCATTGAAGTATGTCCTTCAATATGGCGGATAGGTAGTGATAGTCAATCTCGAACCATATGTTATTTGTGAGCCCTGCTCGCAAGGAAACGCAGAAATAATAATACACGCCTACTAGTAGCCTATCACGCCAACGAGAAAGAATGCATTTCCATTGTCCCCGTCGTCGGTAACTATAAATTAACCGTGTTATTAGCACTCTTGCATCAAAAATAATACAATTACCAACCATGATAGCTTGGATAGGTCGAGTAGTATGCAACACTACATCGTCGGACACATTCATCTGAAGTTTATCATCTTGCAACTTGTTAATGCGCAGCTTAGGGGGGTAGATGTCCTGGCGGACGCGAAGTTCTGGGGGAGCCACACTGGCCGCATTGGTCTGCAGGTAGTATCGTGCGTTCATGAGTGCCATGAAAGAATTCACGTATACTTGAAGCCGTACCACTGGTCAGCATGATTTGAGAGAATGTGTCGGTCTTACATTTGGTCACCAAGAATTCAAGACCGAGAAAAATGAAGTTCTTTGGCATCACCGCACACTATAGGCGGCTGCCTAAGACCTCAGTCATGGGCAGTGCAAGAGAAGGAAGCTCACAGTGATTACTGCGATCATTGAGCATACACTGTAGACATCTTAAGTCGAGGTATGGAGTGAGTTGGAAGAGGGAATACCTCGTCAGACAGCCTGTGCTAATAATATAACCCATGAGCTTTGTTATGAAAGAACCGGTACTAAGTGGCTGGAACATTAGAGTGTCATCATACGATAGTGAACGAAGGTTCCTTACCTAGAAAATCCAGTACGGGACGTAGCGAGGAGGTAGCATAGCGATGACGCAATGAGGATATCAGTGAAAGCCATCGAGCTCAAGGTCAGATATGCCGTCCACTCAATGGGAATCATATCCTGGAACGTGTGGCACTGGTATCTGCTGGCTGTCAGCAATTTCGCGAAGTCAGAGAGCCGTCTGACTCACTCCACCCAAACAACAACTGTCATAGGATCGAGTGGTGAGTAAATAACAACGGTAGTAATGCTGAAGTCTTACGGATGGAAATGCCTTAAGATGTTTTCAAGATAGAGCGAAGAGCATTTCCAGTGGCGGACTCACCTACTGATAGGACTACGACTATGCACTGACAGTGCGTCAACGAAATGATATAATATCGAGCACCGACTACAAAACTCACAATTATTACAGCTGGGAGAACTCTTGATCGGCCCCTACTGACTGAATTCATTGCATTAGTAGAAACAAATCATCAGTGGGAATGATATACCTATCCATATGCGATAAGCATACGAACTATGGACCGAGATAGCATCAATTAAATATTGCGTGTAGCATTACACATCAAACTTACGAATGTACCGCATGAATGATAAGAAACTGTTGAATGCATGTCGGGTGCACATCTCAGAGTTCACAAAAAACAATTTACCTCAAATACTACCTGAAGCTGCGCGAGCCCATCAACATCATAAGCGTTGCAAGGCTGCATGAAGGGCCAAAATGGTAAACTCACGTTCAAGCTCCATACGATTTCTGTGAGTGCATTGAAATTGGCGTAGTTGGTCACCAAATAATAATAGATGCAATGTATAGTCAGTGCCAGGTGTAGAGCATCAAGTATCCTAAAGTATTGGGGTACAGTGTAAAATTGAAATGTTCTGCAATTATAACTCGAAGGGACACTTACCAAAGCCAGACAACCTGATGTAGCGTCAATGATCACTGAACTGACCAATAGGGTAACATGATGCACGTACAATGAGCTTAAAAAACGTCATCTTCGTGTCTCTATGCGTCTGGAAGTAGATGAAAATTTGAACGTTGGTCAGACCAAAGAGACTATTACAACGACAAATGTTCAGTATTGATCGCATGGTCAGGAAATAATTCACAAACACTGCTGAAAGGGCAACCCCAATAAAAAGTGCCCCAAACGTGTTCCCCAGGTCAACTTGTGGCAAGAGGTCCTGCGCAGAGGAAGACATTGTTGGCCAAACAACCTCCACCAGTGGTGCATCCATCTATATATCTCACAATCAGCGTACTGCATTGCCATCTATTCAACGATGAATAGCGGCGTCTTGCACTGATGGTTGCACAATGAGGCACAGGGTTTGATATCGGGAACAATTTCCGAACAAACGTATCGTGATACCGTAAGGAAGGCGCTTGGTTACTTTTGCTCCAGAGCTAGAAGGCGGGGTGGTGCATCTAGTTGCATGGGAATAGGTAGTAGATAATAGTAGGGAGCGTAAGTTTGGATCTGTATTGCACTCCCTGAGGTTGATAGTAAAACTTGAAGTATTACGTACTACCCTGCGCGCATGCATCATGAGGTTTAGGCTCCGCGGGCGCTTGCTGTCACAGTTGCCAATTTCACTGATGCAGATGCGGTCGGCATGGATGGCGTTATCCTCGGGCATCCTTGCCCTTTCGCTATCCTGTTACCAGTATTCGAGGGCCTGAGCGAGTACTGATTGATCTTGTCAACAACCATGGGTTTATTGCAAAGCAAGGGCATCTGGCTTACCCTCCAAGTCAAGGACCTTTACTTCGTCTCGCCCCTTCCAGGCTCAATGATGCGTATCTCGGTTTTAATACTGGCGTCCTTCTGTCTCCTGCAAGTTTATCGCCGAAACCAACGAGCAACACGCATACGAGGGCCTCAGAGCCCAGGTTGGGCGTTTGGCTTCGCCAAAATAATACTAGATTCCGCCACTACGACTGAACTGTACGAACGTTGGGCCAGGGAGTACGGTCCAGTGTACAAGGTTCCTGGTGTCTTCGGACAGCCCAGGGTCATACTATGGGACCCAAAAGCAATCTCTCATTTCTTTGCCAGAGACACATGGTTGTATAATCAAACTCCGTTCAACAAGATCGCCGTTCGAGCAACGGTATGTCACTTTACCTTGTACAGCTATACGGTAACAACGCGCTTATGTGACTGACAGATCGGAAGAGGAGTGTTGTGGGCCGATGGTGAAAGTCACAAAAGGTTGGTTGTAAGACCTCTAACTTGTGCCGAGCTAAATCCATATTATTGTCTCAATCATCAGGCAGCGCAAGGCTCTCAACCCCGCATTTAGCGCAGCTGCTATTCGCAGCTTGACATATGTTTTCCATGATGCTGCTCACAAGGTCGGTCACTAATCGATTCACCCTGCACCTTACTTATGATATGTTACAGACAGTGCTCGCTTGGAACGATGAGATAGAATCGAACCAAGAAACACATTGCGCAGTGATTGATGCTCAACAATGGTAATTTTTCTCCCCAAAAGTTTCGTACTTGCGTACTCAGACACATTATTCAGGATGAATCATATTTCGTATGTATATACATTCCTTTCTGCCAGGCTGACGCCTTATCTAGCACCTTCCACATAGACTCGACAGTGCGGGCATAGCCGTCCTGTCCCATGACTTCGGCGCGCTCGATGGAAATGACTCAGACGTCGTGCACGTCCTGAATGCATTTGGTTCATCCGTCAATGTTTCCCACAACTTGGTCATATTGGCACAAAACTTTCCATCCATCTTGAAGCTGCCATTGCCTCGCACACAATTCTCCCGAAAGCTTAGTCTGATAATTGGCAAAATATGTCAAGAGATGCTATCGCGGACACGCAAAGAAAAGGAGATGGGCGGCGCTGAGCAGGGGGATAAATCTTGTTTGGGTTTGCTCTGTGAGTTCTTCCATTCATTTTTCCAAATTGTAAATTCTGAAATTGCTGTGTAGTGAAAGCAGAGGAATCTGGTGAGAGCGCGGGACTGACTCCACAAGAAGTAATAGACGAGGTACACGAATCATAGAACTCTCCTCAATGATGGGACGCTGACCTCCGTCTCTTTCAGGCAAAAGTTCTCCTTCTCGCCGGCTTCGAGACCACTGCAGGTAATGAATGTGTATTCGTCTAGCTACAGAATCAGAGACTTACAATTGCTCGTTTTTATCAGTCAGCATGACAGTAAGTTTCGAACCGTCCGCTGCTCCAGCCGTGTTTCTCAACTTCACAGTGGGCTTTGGTAGAACTTGCGCGGAATCCAGACATACAGACAAAGCTTCGTGACGAGTGCCTAGAGTTCGGATCAACCCCCTCATATGACGACCTCACGAATAAGCTTCCCTACCTGGACGCTGTGGCGCACGAAGTCCTCCGCCTTCACGCACCAGTGAAAGAGATTCCGCGATCGGTGCGTATCCCACTCAAATGCGACACAAACCATTCAAACTGACTATGACAGGCTACGCAAGAAGACGTGATCCCGCTCAGCGAGCCCTTGCGCACTGCTGACGGTAGCTTCACTGAGAGCGTATGCATCCCGAAGGGAACTGTGGTTGTGGTCCCGTTCGCTGCACTCAATTGCTCCGTCAGTATGTGGGGCCCAGACGCGAAGACGTTCAAACCTTCCCGATGGTTCGAAGGGGACGAGAATACGCGTGGGGCCAGAGACGCTTTACATGGCTACCGACACTTAATGACGTTCGGTGATGGAGCGCGGATGTGCCTAGGGAGGTTATTTGCGTTGACGGAGTTCAAGGTACGCAGCTGCACGCTGAGAATATTGGTTCCGAATTGTTCTGAGTTTGGTTTCGTCCCAGGCTGTGCTGTTCGTCCTTGTTCAAAGCTTTGTGTTTGAGATGGCGGATGGCCCTGGAGTGCAGATTGTGGAGAGTTTGGGGACTTTACCAAGGCCGAGGGTGGTTGGGAGTGCTGAGGCTGAAAGTGTGCCTCTCCGGGTGCGCCGCTATGAGATTTGATTGCGGTTTGTAACTATGTATGGTATCATAAGAAAACTATGCTAACCTCCAATCATCAATCTCAGGATCTATCTACATGATTTACCGAATTTTCAAGGTATGACTCAGATACCCACATACGTGGACTAGCCTGGTGTTGTTGGAAGAAATTTTAAGGGAACTTTACAGACAAGTGGGAATGAACACTCAGTGGGTAGAGTGTTTGTGATGATACGAAAGGAAAACACTGAAACCAGGAAAGTTCCAAGACTTGTTTGACAGCCACATCCGAATTCAACTCGTCTTCATCTTCATTTCCCTTCGCACTCAACAATCTGACATATAGTATACCCCTGGGGGCGCATACGAAAAGATCTACCACGCCGGTGAATTATTTGATTGAATACAACAGACTACTCATACTTACATTGATTCGCGTCGCCATCGTAGTGCTTACAGTTGCTATCAAAAGGGCAGAGAAAAGGACAGCCATCACTGGTGGCAGATATTAAAGTAGCGATGACGGCCAGGATAAAGGCGAAACGCAGTATTCATGAGGATGTGATACTAGTATGAGCCCAGATAGAAGTCGGGACCTAGGAAGATGACGTCCTGCCTTTCTCTCCACGTAGGAGAACCAAGTCTACCTGAAATCCTCTTTCGAACTTTAACTGAAATACACAATTCTAGACGATTGCCATCTACCTTGTGACGCAAGCTCTATTCGTCATTTTGCGAGGAACAAGATGCGGCAGCCCGTCAAGGAGTAACTATTTAAACGCAGCTAGCACCAACCAGCCTTGACGCAGCCACTGAAGTACTGACACGCCAGTACAAACGTTCCTATATTTTCTACTACATTCAAATCAATACGACTCCCATGACAAGTTGCATGGGTTCATGACCACTAGCTACATTAGCCCCTGGACCTTCTGCGAAGCACATTCAAGAGTCGATCTCCTAGAACTTTGATTGGATATGTGAGTGCTTGAGACATGATTTTTGGGTCGTCGCAGCGAAATATTGATTGCAATATATTCTGTTAGGATAGAGACGATGTCAGCAACCGGTAAACAGAAATATACCTAAGTGCCAGACATAGAAATGTTGAGCTGCTATTGAGTTCGACGGGAAATGACTCGGACCATTGCGAGAATGAGTAGGGGGGGATATATTCATGGGTTTCTTGTAGGTGAGGACAAAGGGAGTTTAATACAGGCAATACCTTGAACCGGTACAAACGTTGAACCTATAGCTGGTGTTCAACGTTCATGGCTAAGAGAATGTCATCCTTACAGAGATGCACTAACGCGGAAGGTGGAGCTTGACGAAGCATGTGGGAAGCATGACGAAGCACTTACGAGGTTCTGAAGCAGCATGGCATCTGGCCGCTCAGTGGGGGATGGCCACAAGGGGCAGATATGGCATGAACTTTGCGCGTTACGCGACCGGTAAACTTTGACGCAGCATGTATTTGGCATTATGCTGCATACTAGATGTTGTGGACGAGCTTGACGCGGCATGGGTCGGACCCTTGACAAAGTGGGCCCTCGTTAATTTTATGTATCCACCATTGATAGAGACTACTAATGTTTGGTCCTAGGCCTCACCTACCACAAGTGGCACAAATCAAACTGGACCTTTTGTGGACCGGCGACCTGAAAAGGCACCCCCTGTAATATGTATTGATATTGTCCTTCTTAGCACTTCCTCGTGTGAGAGGACCCTACTTGCTGAGCCGATTTGAAGACGCATCTAGAATTTGGGCTTGACGATCTTGTCTCGCTGGAATTGTGTGCGCTGTCGGTGGGGCTGGCAGCTG
>JRHT02000412.1:0-17121 GCA_011800875.2 Suillus brevipes Sb2 | reverse complement strand
CGAAAATCACAACAAGGACATAACATCGAAACACACAGCGAGCGACGACCTGGAGTCCATGTTTTACATCTTCGTTGAATTTGCGACCACCTTCGATGGGCCACGTGGTGCGACGAGAGATGCGAACAGGCGGCCCATGTGGGTTGACTCATATGAAACTCTGGGCTCAGCTTGCTGGGTAACAAAGCAGGGATATGTGCTCTCACCGCCCATTGACGTCTCATTGATGAGAAAAACGACTTCATTCTTCGCATCATTCGGCCCAATCATACAGGAGTGGCGTCATTTGATCCTGGCAGCAGCGAGCACAAAGAGCAACACGAACGACTCCATCGTCGAAGTGACTCATGAGGCACTCGTGGCACTCCTCGAAAAGTGGATCGCCAAGCTCCCCCCAGATGTACCCGAAGAAATTGCTATGCCCATAGCTTCATCATCGAGATTGACACATCCTCCACCCGACATCCTATCATCCACGGCCCCCCGTCGTTCTATGCGTCTTCACCAGAAATCGGGATAGTCCAGTTATCCCCGTCTTTCTGCCTCGTAACCCTCTTCTTGTATTCCTTTCTGCGCATATGGTAGCTACTAGCTAGTGGTGGACTTTACACGTAGATCTGTAGTACTTGTACTGCTGCGCTACATACTGTACTATACATACCTTCCTTGCCTGACATGTATATACGATACGACTCTCGATGACGAAGTGTTTGTTACCATTGAACTAATCTGATTTTGAGGGAGCCTCCACTGGAGATGTAGGTAGATGCGGGAGGAAATCCTACTGTAACTCAAAAACCTCCTTGTAGATTGGGGTCTCTCAGACCACTTTTCCATTACTTATAAAGTGGGTCTCTCAGACCGTGAGAACGTAGAAATACTGCTGCCAAGGGTGGATTGAGGTGTATGAGGCAATGGATATTAAGGTTCGTCATGACTACGTGATTTCATAAGGGACTCCTTGTCTTACAGCAAGAACATCAGCATGAGCCTTTGGATGTATCTACTAGTAGCAGTGCGATACATTCCCATCACATCAAGTGCATGATGCATTGGATATAGTGTGTTTTATATCGGAATCACTCTATGCTAACCATATCTTTGTTCACCGCCCCGACATAACTCCACTGCCCACTTATTCAACTTAATAATTCAAGCGCATGATGCGCTGGATATAGCGAGTTCATTTACTCTGCTTCGACCCACTTTTTGTTACGGTTTCTTGTCCGACTTATCTGGTGCTATGCCGCAAGATGGCCCTTGTTCCATAAGAGTTATCGAAGGAGCTGTTACGCCTCGGGCTTGTACAGCAAGGTCAAAGAGGGTACACATACTTGTTTCAATCACGCTTAGACCTGTGTTACATTGATTTCTTCCAGAACTCTTCGATTTATGCAAGCCTGCAATGAGAACACCCCAAACTCACGTTGGAAATAAGCTGCCGACGTCGCCAACTTCGACTGACACTTTCCTGGTGTTCAAGTAGTAGTCGCGTACGTAATGATACTGGTTTGCAAATTAAACTTAAAATCTACTTTGATTCAATCTAGGGTTTCTTCTTTTGCTTGATGTCGCACTGCAGTACTTACTCCGTCTTGAGGCGGGATCAAATATTTATTTCCATAATGCAGATTTAGCAATACAAGCGCTGGACGGTGGTATATCTAGCACGGACACCGTGACTAGATCGTTAACACCCCCAACATCCCCCACACGCTCACATTCATCCCTCAAATATGACCTTCGTCTCAAATGATCCCAGCTGGTGGCCGTTACTCGATGCAGTCAATTTTTATAGCTATTGGACAGGTTTGTAGTATCAGGTGGTGATGTCTCGATTTAATAACGACTTGCATTTTGCAGTTGCCGCTGGCGTCGTGGTCGTATATGATTGGGGTGAGCAGGGCGTTGTTCTGAAACTGTTGCCATTCTTATGTTATCTCCAGTATTAACAATTGGACAAGAGGTAGGTTGACCTTATTACCGGAGCAGCCAACTCGCTAAGAATGGCGTTATAGATTGAACTGATCTGGGTGAGTGACGGAGTCTCATCATAAAACAGGAGAATACGATGAATTCGCGACAGAGGCAACGTTGGTCACTCATGACTGTGTCGTATTTGGTTGTTCGTATCTCATGTTATGCTGTAGCGTGGTTGGCTGTTGTGCTGACTCCAAAATGTTCTAGATACGCTATTTTGGAATACCTTATTCTGTGTATGTATCGAGGCCAAAGATTGGTGTTGTACTAACGGCTCATCTCTGAATTAGTGTCTGTGTTCTGCGTATGTCTCACATTCTCTACGTTGAACTCTTCTAACCAGCGGCATACAGCAAGTATGTCGTTTGTCTCGCTGACAGATGCTGTGAGTGTTCCGCAGCTATCTCCTTCCTATCCAATTAATACACATACCTAGGGGTGAGTGAAATTATGACCGTTGACCTTGATTCAAAATAATGACTACACAGGTGTGAGTCGAGTGTCTGATTCTAGTATGAGGTGATCACTGATTGGGTGTTTCAGGCAATATACTGTCCTACGCAATAAATTTGATAAGTGTGGTCATAACTGCCATGCTGGGCGGTGAGCTGCAAAATCTCAGTGATATTGACTCGACTGACTCGACTAAAAGATGCTGCAAGTCATCATGATTGCTCGGTTACATGCCATGTATCAAGGATCCAGAACTATGCTTATCTTCCTTGTTATTATGTTTCTGGCTGTTAACATCGCCTGTGTGGTACTCGCCGTAATAGGACTCAAGTTTTATGTAGCAGGTAAGCTTTACTTGTTGGTTTGAAGAACACAGCTCATTGGACAAACACCAGAGGAGCTTATATTCTCTGGCATGCATATGTGCTATTTTTTCTATGAGGGGGATATCTTGCTTCTGGTCTCAATGGTTTGGATGCTCAACACTGTTTGGGAGATCCTCGCACTGTGTCTTTCAGTCTGGATTGCCGTGAAACACTTCCGTGACCTGCGACGCCTCAGCCCATCGACAGGATCGACTATCGGGGACTGTTTCAGCGTGCTGATAAAATCTCACGTGCTTTATTTTGCGAGGTGAGCTCAATTGTAATCGACAACGTGGTTATCTTTTCCCACTCAAATTCCGCACGTGCTAGCTTTGCCGGTGTCTCTTGCTTGCAGCTGATTAAGATCTCTCCATCGCTCTTGGTGCGCTGACCTGTCGCTGACATTTGCTTGTACCAACGGCTCATCATTTCTGCAGGGTTCAAGTTCTATTGGAGTCATGATACTTGATGGTACTGGTAATGTTTTATTGGCCGTGCAGATATTTGTGTTGGGACCACGCCTTATCCTTAGCGTTCGAGAATATAACGCAAAACTCGTTGCCGGCTCCGACGCAGACACTAGCATGAATTCAATTGTCTTCCAGGAGCATGTACATATATCGACTAGCGGTACTGTGTAGGGAAATGTTTGCCGAGCGTTCTGCAGGGAGGAGAAATTTGATCGAAGATCCGTCGTGGTATTTATTAAAGATATGGTGCTTCGAAGTATATTTAAGGCGACGTTTATGTATACAAACCCATTTCTTGTTGTATCGCTACTGGATGTCAGTGAACAGACCAACTACACTTGCACTGAGTGAACTATTCAGAATGTCTACATAGCAACCAATGAAGTCTTTCATATCCGGCACTGAATGAGACTTGGTATAGATTGCCCAAACAGCCCGGGTTTCTACTAGTACGAGTTTGTGGGGTTCTGCTGTTTGAGCCTACAGATGAAGATGAAGTGTTCGCGAAGCGTGCAGCCCAGATGGCTGATAGTTTATTAGTCTGAGATACTTTATTGATCTGTGCAACAGTGAAAGAAAACGAACGAATTGCGCGGACTCCGAGTCGTGGCTTGCCTTTATCACGAATGAGCATGACAGGGAGATGAAGTACGCTGGGTCCAGGGTGATTGTGAGCAGAGGGTGAGGAGAATGAGAACTTGAAATCAGAAGGCCTCAATATTAATTACCTCTGTCAAACTAAGTAATGCCACAACGTCGCAGACGGTGTACGAGTTCAAGGGCACTGATGAAGTCAACTGGCATGTGACGTTTGAACTTGATCGTCTTCCCACTAAATCAATGCCTAGCTCGACATAACGCACGGTCAGGTATGTTCGGAATACAATTCCGAGGTTGATCTATCGCGCTGAACATGATAATTTTGCGACCTGTAAGAAAGCTCTTGGCACAACAAGATTTGTGCGATGATGTGAATGTGCGAAGCGTCAAGAAACAGAGACGTATCTTTGTGTAGAGTAACTAGAGGTAAGAAACACAATAATGCATACAAACAATCAACGGACCTCTAAGACAACGTCCCAGCGATCCCTCCGTACGAGAGCAGCCTCAAAGTCGAGCGTTAGCCTCCGTTTACGCCAG
Organism: Suillus brevipes Sb2; assembly: GCA_011800875.2. Classification (NCBI taxonomy): domain Eukaryota; kingdom Fungi; phylum Basidiomycota; class Agaricomycetes; order Boletales; family Suillaceae; genus Suillus; species Suillus brevipes. Next base: position 12,713 of record JRHT02000412.1, on the reverse strand, counting down.
TCCTTGATTCCCAGTTCGTCGACGCACTGCTAACTCGCTGCGGGATCGTATGTAAGCTTGGTCGACAGTGCAGCAAGCGTATCAGTGTATGCTGCTGATGTGTTGGTGAGCGTCGATAGTTTAAAGCGTGGAGTATCGTTTACTGTTGCGAGGGCATCAGAGAGGCGGTGGGGGAGATGGTTGGCCAGGAAGGGGGTGATGCAGAGAACGTGCGTCGTGCTGAGGAAGGAGATGTGATTGGAGAGTGAGGTGAATTCCAAAGTGGTGTGGGAACCTTTGGGAAGCTGAATAGTAGCCAGATGCGTGAGTGGAAGGTTGTTGAGGTTAATGATGGTCCCATGGTCTACGGAGCGAGGAAGTGCTGCTGCGAGTGGGTGAATCAGTCTGTCGATGTGTTGTGCGCTAGTGACTGCGAAATTCAAAGAGTCAACATCGCCATAGTTCTTCATATCTTCAAAGACGAGCATATATGCGTAGGAGTAAAGGGTTTCTCAAAGGGCAAGAGCGCATATCCTCACCTGGGACGCTTACGCGTAACTAATGAGCGCACCAGAGGTCGTTCAGCGCGCGCGCGCCAGTAACGAACACAGAATGTGTACACGCACCATTCGATCTAGCCATTCCACCCACTACTTCTACTCAACCTTTAGATTGATGGAACAGCTATACGCAGACACCATCATCCATCATGTCCTCGAGATCGTATAGAGGATCGCGAAGCTCGATGACACCATCGCATGCATCCTGCAGGAGCATGCTTGAAGGGATGACGATGCTGGATCCGGTACAATGATTGGAGGCATGTTTGACAAAATTGATGTACCGCGCGGGCCAGAGAGAACAACTTGGGACGAGGACGATTTGGAGGATTTGGAGGGCCGTGCGGGCGCGTTGGGAGTCCTTCGTAGGCGGGTGGGAAGAAGACGTGGTCCAGAAAGGGATGACGAAAAGTAGTACCAGGATGATACTAATAAGAATTTCAAGAGTCATGTAATTCCAAAGATCGTAGGACTTGACGAAATCGATGGCCAGAAATTTGATGGTAGTGTGCAGAGAGCTGAGTCGCTGAAAGTGTTGATAGATGCATAGACACGCGTCATGGAATTGACTGAACTTTGCAAGAAGAGAAAAGACATGAATCGACATGGCTATGGAAAGACCTGTGCGTGACTCTGAATGATATAGATTCAAACAGTGATTCTGGAAGTTGGCGACCAACCCAGAAACACATACTATGCCGTTTGCGGCGACAGCGGCAAGTACGTTGCTGCGTCACTTGGGGCTGCATTGAGGATGGATGAAGGTTACTGGAGCAAACACTTTGAGTGTAGCCCGGACCCCCGCCAATGTCACTGAAGGCGGCCGATGGCGCTGTGGCAGAGCGACGGCGTTTGACAAAGAACCACGTTGCAAAGCCTATGATGGCTGCAGCTCCCACAATTCCACCTACAACACCTCCAGCTATAGCTCCAACGTTTGAAATTTGTCGAGTTAGTTGGTGATGTCGTCAGAGATCCTGTGACCGTGCCAGAACTGGTCAAAGAAGGAGACACAGAGCTCGGATAAGTGACTGAGTCAGTGGATTGTACTTCAGTAGTAAGTGGTGCACGAACCTTTGGAAATCTGGGTAGTAGCCAGGTGTGTGAGTGGGTGGCTGGTAATATTGGGATTCGTGATGGCCACATGTTTGACGGAGGGCAAAGATGCTATTGAGAGTGGAATCCGGCGATCAGTTGTGCTATAGCTAGTGAGTGCAAAATTAGAAGAGCGAATGCTTGGCTCTTCATACCGTCTTCGAGGATGAGCATATGAAGTGAATTTTCAAGCGTAAGAGCGCACGTACTCACTTGAAATATATCCGCGCTAGTAGCTGATGAATGGTCATTCAGCCCGTGTGTCAGTAACCAACTCAGAATATGGCATAGACGCACCTGCCAGCTTCGATCCAGCCATTCCACCCACCATTTCCACTTGATGTTCAGATTGACGAAACAGCCATACTTGAGTGTGTACCGATGACGCCATTGAGTGGTGATACAGGAAACGAGTCCAACTTGAATGTCGTACGCAATGCCATTATAAGTACTTCCGGCCTTGGCGGGGTACCCGGAGGTATTATGTATAGCAACAAAGTGACTGACATCTGCTACTCTCACGGAAACGGCCAACATAGCTTCCGCACCCCAAAACATGTTGGTATTATACTCTACCAGGTATATGTGCGTGCTAATATACTACATTATTAAATGTACATCTCCTGTCTCCTATGCTACACCATGGCGTAAAGCCAGCTTGACGAGCACCGCAAATCAGTAACTATATCAGTAACTGAGCGTCTCCATAATCCCGTCCAAAATCCTAACCGCATCTGGCATATTAAACTTCTCAAACTGCAGCGCAGCCGGAACACTACAACAGTGAAAATGAACGAACGTCGTTAGAACCCAAGGAAGGGGGAGGATAAAAAGACGACACTCACTCCCACCCCGTAATCCTCCTCACAGGCGCCTCCAACCTCAAAAAAGCCCTCTTCCCGACCTCAGCGGCGATTTCGCCCCCAACGCCGCCTGTCATACCCGCTTCGTGTACGATCACGAGCCTCTTCGTCCTGCGCACGCTCTCTACGACTGTTTCTATGTCCCATGGCAATATCGTTCGCAGATCGATGAGTTCGACTTTGGCGCTGCGGAGGGAGGGAGGAATGAGCGGTGCGAGCGAGGGCGGTGGAGATTTGAGGAGGCGGAGGGCGGATTCGCAGTGGTAGACGGGGGTGCCCCATGTTAGGAGTGTTAGATCTGATCCTGGGATGAGGATTTCGGCGCGGGAGAGGGGGAGGGCGTAGTCGTCGATTGGGACTTGTTCAACTGTGGGCAGAATTAATATATGCATTCAAGGAGAATGGGAAACGTACCTGCAGAACGATAGAGGACTTTGGGCTCCATGAATATGACTGGGTTGGGATCGCGGATGGCTGAGAGGAGGAGGCCTTTGCATTGAATTGGGGAGCGGGGAATTACGACCTAGTGGTGCATGAATTCGTTTAGAGTCTTCATCATGGAATTAGCAGTGCAGTAGACAGAGCATACCTTGAGACCAGATGCGCCCATGAAGAAACCTTCAGGGCTTTGTGAGTGGTATAGTCCGCCATGACCCACGGCCATGGTCGGTGTACGCACGGTTAGCCCGCCGATAGAGAAGTGTCCACCTGAACGGTAGCGAAACTTTGCGGCTTCGTTCACGAGCTAAGTTGACGGGTTGAATGTCAATCGTGAAGTCTCAAATTCGGATGAAGTGCAACGAACCTGATCAAAAGCGGGGAATATATAGTCAGCGAACTGAATTTCCGCAATTGCCGTATGCCCCATGGACGCGAGGCCAATTCCAAAGCCTGCAATACCTTGCTCTGTCAATGGAGTGTTGAAGACGCGTTCGCGACCTACAGGTCGATCAATTATGCATACGACGTGGTGTGTGATTAAAACGTACCGAATTCTTCTGCGAGACCCTGTTTGATGTGTGAGGACAAACAACGTATAAAGTCATAGTAATGCGTACCATGGTGCACCTGAACACCCCGCCAAATGCTATATCCTCACCAAATATGATGGCACTATCATCCTTTGCAAGTGCAATACTGATGCTGTCAGCACATCATCAGCACAGAGAGAACTTCAAGTACCTAAGGGCATCCCGCACAGCTTGGTAGAGATTCATCTTGCGTGTCTCGCGGCCGCCGACAAAGTTACGATCAGATTCCTCATCTTGCCAAGATATACCTGGTGTTCTGAGAGCAGACTCTCGTGTAATGCGGAGAAGCTGAGAAGATGCGACCGATGAGGAATGACCGCTTGCAGATGGGGGTTCGATGGCAGTAGTGCTCGCTGTCGTCTGCCATCGACGGGACTTGTTTTGGGTGAGTGACACGGTCTCGGAAGTAAAGAGAGAGACTTACGAGCGCAGGAATTGTAGAGCGCAGACGACGGGCGAGCATTGAGAATGAGCGTCAAGGAGAAAACAAGATCCGTATAGTAGGTTAGTCTGAGGGGGTGTCAACTTTCTACATAGCCGGTGGGGATCCGAAAGTCTAATATTATGATGAATTGAAGGACTTTACGTTCCAAATGGGGACATGAATTCATCGGGCCGTTGCTGCACCGCAGCTGTTTTAGCCTCAAGGACGAGATGTAGAAGCACAAAAGTTAAAATTGCAACCAGACCCTGGCACTGGTCCAACTCATCAGAATGGCACTGCTTCAGATTTACAGGTATGCTTGACGACAATTGGTAACTGAGGGCGGGATGCATGCGGAAAGTCGCGTAGGAATTTCTCAAGGCCATACCTAATGTAGACTAAGCTTGGTGTAACACCTTCTGCACTTACTAGGATGGAGAGCGACAGCGCATTCGTGGCTCCTGAGGGCGTCTACTCTGTCACTGAAGAGCACAAACCCCTTCAAGTCCCAACTCACTCTTCTACAGCAGCTCACCCCATCTACCAAACCCGCCTTTCGTCTATCACAGTTCGCTTTCCGCAAAAGCATCCAGCTTCCCCAGGTCTCGCTCAGTTTCTTGGTGCAAATCTTACAAAGGATCTTAAAAAAGACAAGGAAAAGGAGCGGGAGAAGGATGTGGTAAAGGAGCGCCCGTTGCTAGAGGAGCGGAGCATGTCATCCAGCGACACCCCAGAAGACAACTTTCCATCCCCAGATGTACTAGCTACCCCAGATCTCTCAGTCTCAACGCCTGCAACAGAACACCAGCAGTACAAGCTCTTCTCCCACCCATCAATCTCAGCAAGTAAAAAGAAATCACACATATCACGACCAAAACACAACATGCGTACCACATCCTCCACATTCATCACACGCCTCCAAAGCGCTGAAGGTCTAAACAAGACTCTCGCAGCAAAACAGGGCGAGGTCACCTTCTTGTTCTATAACACCGGTAAGGCCTTCCTGTGGATCGACGTGGGAGCCAAAGCCAAGGTGCGTCATCTAGTCCTTGGCTGCGCAGAACGCTGCATGATTCTACCAGGAACCACTAACGAGGATTAGCTTCTCTGCATATCCAACGTGTCACGACGTAAACCCCTTCACCGCATCCTCAGAACGATTAGATGTTATTATAGGATTCAGCACAGGCGACCTCGTATGGTTTGGTATGCACCTCATCTCATGTCTGTTCCTTTGCTCACAGCAAACAATTAGACCCATTATCAAGCCGCTACTGCCGCCTTAACAAACAGGTAATCAACCTCCTTCTATTGTAGATACGTTTGACACCCAAATCCCAGGGCACCATCACCTCCTCCATCTGCACAGCCGTCCGTTGGGTCCCCTCCTCACCAACACTCTTTCTCGTCTCCCACGCAGACGGGACCATAATCGTCTATGACAAAGAACGCGAGGACGGCTTGTTCACTGCCAGCATTCCAAATGGACCCACCAATACCCCGCATATAAATGTCAACGTGCACCATACATCTCCCGTAAGTGATGAGTGGGACCCCCTGTCAACGATGTTTGTCACACCTCCGCCATGGCATCCAGAAGCAACCGGTAGGGGAGAGAAGGGTGTGGTGGCCAAGAACCCTGTAAGCCATTGGCGCCTGTGTCGGCGTGGTGTTGTCGGTGAGTTGCGGCGAATTCTCATAGTTCTATTCGGAGCTCATTACGGCTAGACTTTGTGTTTTCCCCTGATATCAAATACGTAGCTGCCATTTCAGAGGATGGGTGTCTGAGGGTGATCGATCCCCTTGCAGAGCAGTATGTTGTCTTCTTCTCTGATTATTGAAAAGAATTCAATCTTTACTACACAGGCTGGTAGACTGCTATGCATCCTATTTTGGTTCTCTGACCTGCGTCGCATGGTCTCCTGACGGGCGCTTCATCCTCGTGCGTTTCACTCTAAGTTCACAATCCAATGAACATCTTTGATTGCCTACCCTCAAGCAGACTGGTGGCCAAGACGACCTTCTCACCATTTTCTCCCCTTGGGAACAACGAGTCGTCGCACGATGCCAAGGACACTCCTCATTCGTCTCAGCCGTCGCTTTCGATGAGCTCCGCTGCGATGGGCGGACATACCGTTTTGGTAGCGTAGGAGAGGACAACAAGCTTATTCTCGTGCGTTCGTTTCTAACACCTGAGGGACCGATCACTTGACCAGTCTAAATTCTGGCAGTGGGAGTTTTCCTCTGGCGCTCTTCATCGCCCCAAACTCCTCGGAGCACATCATCCACGCACATCGATGTCGTCTAGCATTTCGCTCGCTTACCGACGTGGTACGGGGTCGACGACCCAACTATCTGCGCCGCGATATCATCCTGCACCTTCGAGGAATGAGGTGTCGACTGTGCAACCCGTATTGGTCAGTCCTCTTCTGTTCATTATCCCTGTCTGTTTTCCACATAACATGCCTACTCATAATGCACAACAGGTAAAACAACTCGACGCCAACCTCCTCACATCCCTCGCCTTCCTCCCCCGCACACTCATAACAGCGGCAAAAGCAGGCCACGTCCGATTATGGGTACAACCACTCGTCATGGCTAACGCTAGCCCTAGGAGAAGGCATACGCGCGGGACGTTGTCTGTGACAGATTTCCAGGGGTAGTTCCTTGATTCGCGTTCGTACTGGTTCGATTTGTGTTCGCGGTGGTTGAACCTCGTGGCGGCGACTTCGTGGTGGGTCAACTTCGGCGTCGTTGGGAAGTGGAGATGAGCGACAAGATCTAACTTATTTGTGGATTATGTATATCTGTCAACGTAGATCTCGCATACACACGTACCAAGATGTATAGATACCACCTATAATTCTATCGTTTTTCTGTCTTGACGCGCGTGGTGTGTCAAGCATCGCTTGACCTCTCTTCAAAATCATCCGTTGTATCATTCGCATCCTCCGCTTCGCTTGCTGTCCCCGCCTCGCCCTCCTCATCCATATCTTCCATGCTTGCGTCCAGATCAGCTCCTGAATCATCATTCTCCTCGCCGTCCTCATTGATCGAAGGACCTCCACCCGATTGGCCTGTATCAGAACCGTCGGAATCGTCTTCTGCCTACAAGAACATGACAACAGTACAGATCAAACATGAACAGAAGAAGAAAAGTATGAGAACCAACGCACCTCGTTCTTCTCCTCCAACTGCGTCGTATGCCGCCCAATAGGAACCAGCCACTGAAATCCCCGATTCCTTATCACCAAGTTCTATTTCGGCGTTCAGTTTTCATGCGTCAATACGAGAATACATGTGTGGAGTATAGACTCGGTCAGAAATCGCCATCGCATCGCAGATTTTAAAACGACGTACAGAATCTTCGAGTTCGTTCTCTTCATCTGAGAGATCGTCAATTTCGCGTTGGAGATCGCGTCGGGTGTCCATGCGTCCGGGGTAGCGGTCGAGTTTGGGGAGTGGGGTTGGGTTTACTTGGGGGGCGCGCGGGAGGACGAGGGGGGTGGTTGGAGGGCGGGGAACGAGTGTTGGGGATGTGATGGGCATTCTGGTGGTGGGTGGTGGTGGTGGAAGAAGATCGCGCGACAGATTTGGTATTACGTCGGAATTCACACATCTGAACTTTAGGTCAGTACTTGTCATGTATAACACCAGCAATACAGTTTACAAGTCTGTGCTTTGCGGTTCTTTCTCTATATGATATGATTAACGCTATCGATCTCTGCAACATCTAGTTTTCAGTGCCCTGCAGAATTCCACATAACACACTGAGTTGCATAACTGGACCTCACAAAAAGATGTTGAAAAAAAACAGTCCCAGAATGATAAGGTAAAAGACGGTAAACGTCTATAGAAAAGGACTCGTTGAGTCCCCCAGTCGAGTATAAGAGACTGACATTAATATCTACCTATAGAAAAGGACTCGTTGAGTCCTGTACATGGTTAGTAAGGAATGTAGGTATCGTGGTATACGAGACTCACCCCCAGTCGAGTATAAGAGACTGGGGAAAAGGTAAAAACGAGCTAGCGATTGTATCCTGGGCGGAGTTGCTATATACGGTAAGTACGTCAAGTAGAGAGCGTCGAGTCAGACGGAACTAAAAGAAAGAAACTATACTACATTGGCAGGGCTGATTTCCAACACACCCCCTCAGACCGGCAATAGACCTATCTCTATGATCATCTTCTGGAATGCAAGGCGCGGGAGTGGCTTCGTGAGTCCGTCTGCAAGCATTTCGATTGATGGGAGGTGGATGATCTCGAGTGTCCCATCTTCAACACGTTCGCGGACGAAGTGGTAATGGACGTCAATGTGTTTCGTACGTGCATGGAAACGGGCTTCCTTTGCGAGACTGATGCACCCTGTGTTGTCGACGAATATCTCTGTTCCAGGATCTTCGTCATATACTCCAATGTCTCGCAACAGGTAACCTAGCCATATTGCCTGTTTTGATGCATGCGAGAGGGCCATATACTCTCCTTCAGTTGACGATGCCGCGACGGTTGTTTGTTTCTTGCTGTTCCACGATATGACGCGATCCCCGAGGGTGAAGACATAGCCCGAAATTGACCGTCGGTCATCAATGTCTCGTGCCCAGTCCGAGTCACTATATCCAGTGAGGACATCTGCGTTCTCGCTATTCTCACCAAGAACGAGGCGGAATTCGCGTGTGCCTGCGAGGTAGCGTAAAACTCGCAGCGCTGCTCTCCAATGTGCTTGCCCTGGATTTGCACTGAATTGTCCAAGGTGGCTGCTCGCAAATGCGAGGTCCGGACGGGAGACCATTGCTATCCAGGTGATTGCCCCGACGAGTTCACGATATGGTAACTTCTTCATCTCTGCAGCTTCTTCAACAGTTTGGGGGCCGTCTGCTTTCGATAGTACAGTGTTCGGGTCGATTGGTACCTGTACAGGATTGCAGCCGTCCATCCTGAAACGTTTGAGGATTGTGTCGATGTACTGGGCCTGGGAGATAGCGACGGAGTGATTTTTGCGATCGTCGGTGAGCGTGAATCCCATGAGCCAATCTGGGTCTTCCTCCTTCATCTCAAACAGCTTATGCAGCTCGGCACGAGTCTCCGCAAGTGTCTCGGTACTACTAGAGACAGTGATGGCATTGTCCACATGCCATGCAATGATTGATCTGCCTGTCTTCGTGTGGCGGGTATATACTGCATGGTCAGAAGCACAGCGGACGAAGTTACGAGAGGTTAGTCCTTGGTGCATATGCTTATTCCATAGGTGCGAGCCTTGTTTGATTCCATACAGGCTAAGTAGAAGTTTTGCGACTCTGTCTGTACCATCGCTGAAGCCTTCAGGTTGCCGCATGTAGATTTCGTGGTCAATCTTGCTGTGGAGGAATGCCCCGGTGACATCGTCTTGCCCTCGATACCATCCATGTGAAGCTGCAAAGTGTAATATTGCACGGAGCGAGTCGAGACGAACCGTTGGGGAAAAGGTGTCGCTGTAGTCAACACCTGGGATTTGTGAATATCCCTGTGCAACAAGCCGTGCCTTGTATCGCGTGATTTCGCCATCTGGACCAAACTTGAGGGTGTATGTCCATCGACACCCTATCACTTTTCGATCCTTTGGCTTCTCGACTAGTTCCCATGTGCCCCTCCTCTGCAACATCTCGATCTCCTCGTGCATTGCCTTCCACCATTGGTCTGCCTCAGTGCAAGAAGACGCGGCGCGAAAGTGTTCTGGGATTCGTTGACCATGGGCTGCAAGATAGGCAAGCTGAGCAACTTCGCCGACAGTGGTATTTTCAACTGGTGATGTGTCGGTGTCGTTTTTGCGTTGCCTTTGGGCCCGAGCTTCTCGTCTTGCCTTCTGATCATTCTTTTCCTTCTCAGACTTGGCTTTCTGAATGTCCGCTGCTTGTTTCTTCCATGATGGGCGTGTGACACGTTCCGAACGTCGAGGTTGGGTTGGTGGAGTAGCTGGTGCGGGTTCAGGAGTTGGGTTGGCAGGAAGGATGATGGTTTCTGTTGGTGTAGGGGGTTCTTTGACGGGTATTGGTGCCTCACTCGTGGCTGGATTAGCATCTCCGTTCGTCACCCCCTCAGTCCGAGTAGGGGAGTCGACAATAGAAGTTGGTTTTGGCACCCCCTCACTCGGAGTGGAGATATTAGGAGTAGGGACAGGTTCGTTGTCGAGTTGGTTGAAGATTTTCTCGTAGACTATGACATCACGAGATGAGACAAACTTGTGTTTGGAGGGAATCCAGACCTTGTAGGCTTTAGAGCCTCGTTCGAAACCACAGAGGATACCATCAATGGAATGAGCATCAAGCTTCTTCCGAAATTCAGGAGGGACTCGGACATGACAGCGAGAGCCAAAAATACGGAGAGTAGATACGTCTGGTTTGTGGCCATGGAAAACCTCATTGGGGGTGATTTTTGAGAGTGCTTTGGTTGGGCTTCGATTGCGAACATAGCTTGCATATTCATGTGCTTCGGGCCAGAAACATTTTGACATGTTGGCATCTTCAAGCATAGCGAGGGCATGTTCATGTGTGGTTCGGTTAAAGCGCTCTGCAACTCCATTTTGCTGAGGTGTGCGAGGGGCCGAAAATTCGTGTGTGATGCCCTTCTGCTCAAAATAATCTCGCAATGTTGAATTGATAAATTCACCCCCACGGTCAGAGCGTACTATCTTGACGTGGTGTTCAGTGTATGTCTCGAGTCGTTTGATGAGTGCCTTTATAGATGCTGGAGCTTGGTCCTTCGACTTCAAGTATTCCTTCCACCCTTTTCGACTATGATCATCGACAACGGCGAGGGTGTAAAGGTAGCCTTGGATGGATTTGTCGAGTGGCCCTTGGAGGTCCATATGAATGCGATCAAGGGTCTTCTTTGCTCGAGTTGCAGTAGATGGGAAGGGAGCCTGGGGGTGCTTCCCTTTTGCACATCCGTTACATGGTACGAGGTCACCATTGCCTCTGAGATCCATGCCTGTCACAAGGTTGTGTCGAGCGAGATAGCGGAGGTTATCAAGGCTTATATGGGCAAAGCGAGCGTGCCATAAGTCAAGGTTGGATCCTGAGCGGGCAGAAAAAGCGACTTCGTGTCTAGCAGTGGGTGGTGCTATGACACTTTTGATCTCGTATAGGTTGTTAATCAATTTGCCCTCCATCACGATCTCACCATTGGGTTTCTTAATGGTGAGTCGTCCATTCCGCTTTGTGATCTCCATCCCTTTTCGGTCCATCCTACTCTCTGACATCAAGTTGTCGCGCGCGTTGGGGCAATATCGGACATTTGTCAATTTGACAATGCGGTCAGCGCGGCCCTTCACAGAAACATTGACAAGTACTGATCCATATCCAAGAACTTGCAGTGCAGGTCCATTTTTCACAATCCCTTGGATATGCTCCTCCAAAGGGGTGAATGTTGCGAAGGCTGCTCGCTCAGTGCATATATGGGTGGTTGATCCACCATCGAGAATCCAGCCGAAGCGCGAGCGGGAGGGAGGACTGGTGATGTAGGATGAGTGCTCAGTGTCTGAATGGTCTTCGTCAGTGTCGCTGACATCATCTTCATCTGCAACAGCTTGGTTGGCTTTCTTGCCTGACTTCGATCTGTATTTTCCCTTGCGGGATTTGTCATCCTTCTCATCTCCCTTGTTATCCCTCTTCGACTTCTGCCTGTTGCGCTGAGGGCCTTGGCCTTGCTTCGCACCCCCCTTCGAGTAGCAATCCTTGGTCCAGTGACCGGATATGTTGCAATTCTCACAAAAGGGTTGGCCTGGTATGGGTGTGCGACTGAGTCCACTTCGGCTCTTGTTTCCGCGTGAGACTTCGTATGAGGTGCTGGCAGTGCTGGATTGGCTCGCTCGTATACCAAACTCATCCCTTATTCGTCGTTCGACTTCAATGGAGGTATAGTGGTCAGGGAGAGCTGCGAATACATAATTCCAGGTTGCGGGCATTGATATACGCAGGAAACATGCAAATAATTCGTCCTCGATGTCGCGTCTCATCAGAATAAGGTCACGACGGAAACCCTTCATCTTCGCTATGTGCTCATTGATATCCTCTCCATCTTGATATCTGGTGGTGACGAGGGAGGTCATAACAAGTGTCCAATCTGTTGCTGTGGTACCTGAGTATAACCGTCTTGCATCCATCCAGATCTCGGAGGCGCGTTGCAGGTGGGCTAACTGTGACATGACTTCCTCAGTCATGCACGAGATAAGCACTGAGCAGACAAATAGGTTTGCTTTTGCCCAACGGACTGGATGGTGGCGTTGATCCAATAAGTTGTGTTTGGGTTGCTCGAATTCCTGGTGGACATAGATGTGTAGTCCAACAGTTTCAAGTGCGCGATAAACGGTGCTCATCCAGATTGAGTAATTGGTGGATGTGAGCTTGGGACGTAGTCGGAGGAGATGGGTGTATTTCGACGGGTCTATAGACTTTTTCAGCGTGAAATGGATGTCATCTTCATCAGACGTGTTTTCATCAATGATATTAGGGCGTGGTGTATTGGATCGCGAATGTGAGGGTGAGCGAGGTTCATGGGTAGATGGGATCCCGAGGTTGGTTGAAGATTGTGAGGGTTGATCAAATGTAGCGGGACCAAGCATTCCTACGCGCCCTCGTTGGTCTTCAGTCATGGTTTAGAACACGTGTTGTATTGATACTGGTGATATGCAGTGGATATGGTGTATTCAAAAATACGCGATGTGCGAAAGTGTCCGATGAGTCTCGATTGTGATATCGGGTCCTGCGTCAGGCAGGGCTCATAACCT
>JRHT02000411.1:8195-20521 GCA_011800875.2 Suillus brevipes Sb2 | reverse complement strand
TGATTGTCAGAGGACTGCTGGATGTTTGAAGAGGGGTTGGAAGGTAGGGTTTGTGTTGTTGGTGCATTATCAGACATGAGAGACGAAGTTCGATGCGATTAATAAGTGCGCAAAGTAATGCTAGCGGTACAAGTACTTTGAGTGAGAAGAGAAAATAAAATAAATTGAACAGCATACCTAGCGAGGCGAGTAGTTTGAGTGAGAAGAGGTGAAGAACCTCATTACACCCCGCCTCGCTAGGCATAGGCTGCAATACTCCACTTAAGGAGGTGGCAATGATGATTGCGTGAGACTTGATCAGTGTGCCGAGGAATGCCCAAGGCATGAGCCAATGTGGCTAAGGGGGAGTGCCCCAAACCAAAGGTAAATATGGGTGGACCCGGGCACGAGTCTGCTGATGAGCACGCTCGGCCAATTACCCTGGTATAAACTCAATTAAACTCGAGTAATGCCATAAATAACTATATATAGGTAGCAATCGCAGCAATTTCTGTAAATCTGGTGGGGGGGGGTTACATCCAAATGTTTGACCTTGTGAAGGCAAGTTGTGTTTTTGAGTCAGCCAACAAAGCTGTCTCATCCTCAATACAATATGTTATGTGTGCATTGGTCTACGCATGAAAGATATTATACGAGCCAATGAAGTGAAATTCGGATCAAAATTGCCCACACTAAGCATCAGGGTCGCCACTCACATGGGTATGATGCCCTTGTGCAATGTTGGAATCTGTAAATTCGTGTCTTGTGCGAACGAGTGTAGATTAATGTGACGAGCAAATGAAGTGAATACTATAGGTCATAGTTGTCAAGACAGAGCACCAAGGTCACTACCTGTATGGGTGTAATGCCGTTGCGCCATGCTGAAAGCTGTAAAATCGTGTCTTGTGTGAACGAGTACAATTTAAATATGAGAATTGAAGTTCTAAAACATCTGGCTTTTAATGCTTAATTCTTGCAGTCACAGCGCAGGTGGACCTTCAACGACTGATAGTGCGGAGTGCTATATTGAATGAGATATTGTTCTGGTGCTTGAAACATTTGACTCAGCGTCAAACTCTGCACAGTACACAAAGATTCTGCTGCTGCCAAAGCCTCTGAGAACTTATATCAAGGCACATGATTCTCAAATTGCTTGTGCGGAACAAGTCAGAGCATCTTGATCAACTTTGGCAAAGGCAAATAATGTGCGCTATCAGTATGCCAAATCCGACCAATGGGCGGGGACATAATTTCCCATCACCTTGACATTGAACAACAGGATCACAAAACTTAAGCGACACCACAAAGTATGTATTCTGTTTGATTTAGCACTTACACTGGGTCATTGCTCACACGGGTGACATTTTGAACACATTACAGATGCCCAATGATAATAGGTGAAACCACTGATCATAAATTTTGCTCACCAATTCCGCTACCCACCGAACTGTATTTTCATGTTCCCATGTTGACCGCAATTCATCTACCCACCCGGATGCACCTGTTTCTCTGGATATGTCAATCATACTTATTCAGTTCCAGGATGTCGCTGACCTTCTTAGTTGAAGTTATTGTACATAACACTTATTTAGTTCCGAGATGTCACTGACCTCCTCAGTTGAAGGCATTGCACTTTGATATCTTTCGGCAGTTGTATTCGCAGGTGCCCAACACATCTTCTGGGGCGCAATCACACCAGGGGCCGTATAACGCGAGAACTTCCTTGTTGGTTGGGGAGTATTGTACATCACGGTAAATTTAACGGACATATGAGACACACGCTCCGGCGTCAAGTCCTCGCGATGATTTGTTCCGAAAATCTTCCTAGAGTACGATACCAGTTATTCAATCATCGGAAAAGCAACAAAATCGTTACCTGGTCCACCATTCGAGAAGCTTTTTGATCTTATGTCGCGTGACAGGGCCAGGAACATCTTCGAAAAAGTCCATGATGTTGCACCAAAACACCTCATAGTCGAAGTCTCCGTCCACAGTGCGCCAAGATGAGACACTGGAGAGAGCGAAACGAACCTGCCAATGAACAGTTAGATGCTGCACACGAAAATAAAATAAAAATCTCACTTGACAAACAATGTACACGATAGCACGAGGTGTGACTTTCTTCATATTGATGATCGAAGCAACGCACATTTTGACTTTCGTCTGGTCAGATTTGCGCCGGGCGCGCCTGTTATTCTCAATGATGTCAGCGGCATCACCATCGCCATCAGTTTCCCTCGCAGAGGAAGGTGATGTGAAGACGGCTTTGAAAGCCTGAAGTGCAATAAGCAAGAACATAATTACAACTACCGTGACCAAGCCACTAACCAGAACTAAAAGCCTCGACTTGAGGAAACCTTCCTCGAGGTCGCCACTGTTGACTCGATAGTTTTCGTAGATGAACAAAGGCCAGGAGTTTTCTGACACAATATATTCTGTTGTTCTGTCGCAAATGCCGGTGTAGAGACTCGCGTCTCGCTGAGCGTGTATTACCAAATTCTCTCACTTCCTAAACAACATCCAGCTCTTATCCCTAGGACAAGCTTTGTGCCTCCGCGCACCTCCAGTTTTATTTTCGCAGATTTAGCGCGCGCGCCTTCCGCGCGCTTCGCGACTCGCCCTATTGTCCTTATCCTGTCCAATACATGTCTACTGGAGTTCATTGGTGCGTTTCCCATGCTATTTCCATTTATCTAACATATCTCCGAGCTTGTACTCACGCTGTCGCGCTTCGCGCGGTACCGAAAGCCTTATTACATATTTTCGTGCTTATATTTAGCTTACTCGGTTCGCATCTTCGGGCCTGCGCGTCTAGCGACGCTTGCATTTTTACTTATATGTAGGACTTCATGTAGAGGTTCGACATCACTTTTCCCTCCCAGCTACTGCCTCTGTGTAGTAGACAGCTTTAGACTTAGAATCTATTTTCCTCGCACTATCGCGCGCCGTGCCGCATTCACTTGATCATTTCTAGTTCAACTAGTGTGATCTACCTCTAAAACAAAGCTATCTAAGTCGCACTTCGCGCGACTTCTCTATCTCATATCTTAGCGCGTGCTTCTGCATCGCGCGCGCTGCGTCTTCCGCTCTCGCTCTCGCGCGTATTTCGCGCGCGACCGCTTCCCGCGCTCCGCTCTATATCGCGCTTCGCGCGTTTGTCATTCTATCTCCTACTAGTTCTTGTGGTTCCCTCGTTCAGAGAGGATTTCCCTTAGCTCAGTAGCTGTCTTTGGGTCGAGACTATCACTCGCATTCAGGACTTACTGTTCCATCATCCCCCTGTGTTTTCCCCACGGTTCAGATTCCTCTTCTTCACCGGCTTTGACACTGGAGCAGCATCAGCATCTCAAATAATCGAGAAAGGTTGATACTCACCTGTCTTGGCTCCAGTCCCACTCGGCAGGGCAGAGCAATCCCCCACAGATATCACTTGTAAATCCGTGCGAATGCTTGTCATGTGGGTTGATTAAAGGGGACAGACGAAACTCTTGATTTACCCAGGCAGCGACAAGCTCTTTGAGAGTGGACGTATCATCACCGTGAGCAGCATCTGCTCCTTTCTTGAGCTATACAACAATTAGCACACGGCGCGTGAGTACGTTGACAAAAATTCAGACCTTAACATATCTTCCGAATCTTCATGGTCAAGCTCCCCAAGTTTCTCGTGTGACCACGGCAGCACTCGTGCAAGTTCAATGTAACCGCTCTGCAAGTGATCTTGCCTATGTCATAAAATTATCAGAATAATTGTATTAAAAAACGAGACAACTCACTCTGGGGTTGATTCTGGCGACAAGCGGAACTCATACCTGCGATCATTCTCCGTGACCAAGTCTTCTAAGCTGTGGTAAAGGACAACCAGTCGAAGGATTGCCCTACCTTGTGCAACATAGAAGGTGGTCTTTCTTTAAAAACAATCAATCAATAAGCACTAGTGTAAGCATGAAAAACATGATACACCTTACCTCTGCTTGCCTCCTCTCTCTTGCCACATCATCTCGAGTTCGTCTTCTAAGGCAGCGATGCGCCGTTTAGCTCTTGCCTTGGAAGACGTAGGTATAGCTTGTGACGGATCTGCGTGTACCATATGTCCAACTCCTGCAGAACCTGCTTCATCATCAGATGAAGCGTCACCTGCAGAGCCAGCGGATGACATCATGGGGTAGAATGAGAGGGGAGGTGGAGGATGGGTGAAAGGGAAGATGAGGATGGGCGAAGAGGAGGGTGAAGGAACTCGAAGGAAGACTGAAACAGCGAGGCAAAGTGAGACAGGTGAAGGAGCGAATCAAGGGGAAGTGAAGGAAGGGCAAAAGGGAGGTAAGGGAAGGGTGAAGGGTGAAGGGTGAAGGGAAGGTGAATGAATGAATGCGAAGGGGAGGGTGAAGGAACACGAAGGGAGAGGGTAGGTCAAGGAAGGGAACGCTAAGGTGAAAAAGCGAGAGACGGGAAAAGGAGTGAACTAAGAGCTATGATAGAGACTTTGGAAAGTGACCACCTTTAAATACCGCCGCGGCTATGTTCGAGGGTTTCACAGGCTAAATCCTAAAAAAGAAGTCATCCCAAAAATGCGAGTGCTTAAAGCAATCACAAACAAGTTTTTGGATGGGTCCGAGTCCTCATAATGAGCCAGCGAGCATCGGCACATTTGTGCTGAGCTGATTGCGATCACAAAATTGACCTTGAAATAATAGACACGATAAGTTTACATTTGGCAGTGCCAAGTCTGAATACCTACCATGCAAGGAGGTCAACTGAGCAAATTGGCTAGTTGATAGTCACCATGAGGACCATGCCAAAGCCCACAGTCGAAAGAGGTCAATGAAGTCCCTCGTTCAGTGCCATGTGTTCAAGTCACCCACCCTTGATTTCCATCCTGAGCTCCCATCCCTTCCATCTGATTTAATCAACCACAAATTTAATCAACAAGCATCACATAGCGCCGATAACCTTGATGAATTGGACCTTGCGCAATGGGATATCAATCCGCCATATCACACTCCTCGACCTTTGGACACCCCAGCAGAAGCTCGCTGGACACAATGTCTTGTCCAAGGTCAGCCGGAAGTTCAAGCCTTAAAGGTGTCACCCTTAGATACAAAGGTGAGGAGGCAACGAAAAATCGTGGAAGGAAGGCTGACGGACTGACCACGCTGCAGGTTGGTCACATCTGGAAGGGCGCGGAAGTACTGGTGAAGATGTTCATGGAGCTATACACAGAGGTACGAAACCGCAGCAATCGCACCTGCGAAGTGATACAAGCTTACCTCGTCCAACAGCAGCCCCCATTGCTCAATGAACGCGATATCGACATGCCAGAGATGTCGAATGACTTTTCAGATCTTCAAGTTGGGATCCTGCAGTCTGTGAAGCACTGCAATCAGTCAGTCAGAATATTCGAAATTCTAGGGGGAAATCGTGCCAACCTTCGTTGTCTCTGTGACAAGGAAGCTGCCGAAGCCGATGAGTCCAGTCGTCGCGATGTCCATATACACACCCGTGAAGAGACAGGCATTAATCGAAGTTGTGTGTGACCGAAAACTTTGCCTGGGTGTGAGATCAATGTCGATAGCGTTATCAAGTATTATATGATATATGTAATAACGAATACATTGTACATGCTAGAGAGAGTAAGCTGTCATTAGAGTGAGCGTGAATATTAATGTAGTCAACAGAGATGACGAACGAGCATAGCGCAAGCCTAAAGTGGTCACTTTTCCCAGGTTGTAAAGCTCCACCGAGTCTCAGCCTCAGTTTTCTCGTTGTTCATGCATGCATGACTGAGACATATCATTGTCAATCCCACCATCATCACTTAAATCTCTTAGCTCTCTCCATGAATATGGCATAGGGTTTTCCAACAACTGTGAAAATGTACAGCATGCTGAGCGCAAACATGAGATGATTGTACTGCCAGATGGAGCAATGATGGCCCATATTCTGTTCGAGAACGGTAAGCTCCTGCTTAAGGATGATGTCTCTGTCTCTTCCCTTACCCTTATCTCATTGTCAATCAAGTGTTCCTCCCCGCCTCCATCACTTACAAGACCGCCTTCAGAGGATTGTTCTCCTGCAGCCACATCACCTCGAACCCTCATTATATCCCCCAATCACCACGATCTCAAGCATATTCCAGTTCTGTCCTCCCTCGCCCGTTGCAAGCTGTTATGGCTTGCTTCACTTTTAATGTCAGCCAGCGATGCAAAAATAAACGCTATCGAAATAGCATGCTTCTACGTCCACCCTGCGACATCCATGGCTCTACCGAGTCTACTCTTACCCTTACCTGGTGCTGATTGGCCCCTCACTCCCCAGAGCAAACAACATCCTAAGGTTTGACATTCTTTGTCGCATATGCCTCCCCACCCCCTCTCATGTTTTTTTTTTGCATAGGCCGCCAAGGGATATACTATCAATGAACTGTCCACCCCCAGCGGGTCCAATGTCTAACATCGCAAGAAACGTCTTTGTCGAATCTTTGACCTTCAAATACAACTTTTCAGAATTCCATTGTCATCCACGCCCTCCACGCCCTGCTGACTGTGACGTAGGCAAACTTATCACTGTCACCAAGGCACGTGTTGTCTGCTTCAACAACATCTCCCAATATTCTTCGTTTTCTGATGGCAAGATCAGCACGGAAAGCACGCATCCGTGGAAGCGCACACGTCCCTATTTCACACAGGAACTTATACTTGCTCCAGGTAAGTTACTGTTTGTTATCACTTAGCCTCTTGCTGACTTGACAGCTTCTGATGTTGATTGCAACCCAGGCTGTTGTGGTCAGTAAACTTGAATTCGGTGTGTTATATTGTTATATACATTGCTGAATTGTGTCACAGGTCTTAGCATCCGGAACTCCCCTATCACTCATTCAAACTAGATAAGGCCTCCCAAATCATGAGAAGACTCATGCTTTGCCCATCAAGAACGTCTTTCATCCTAACCAGAGCTTCACCCAGGACCACAACTTCCTTTGCAATCTTGAGTAGAGATCGAGTTTCTTCGAGCGATTCGAGCCCTCCAATCTTCCTGCGCTTTGATGACTGAACATTGATGTCGGGCACTGATGGCACTGATGGTTCCCACATGGCGGTAATTTCGCGAGAGATGTCATCCGAAGTCTGCACGTGGTTGTGAGTACATCATTCACAAGATTATGAAAAACCCGAGCGTGCACTCACATCATTCTCGTCAGGTGCCTTTTGTTTTAGACTTATTGCACGAATATCCCCAAAGTTACCATTGCCAGATTCTGATGCCTGAAATCAGACCCATTAGAATAATCTCATTTAATCTGCGCATCTTTGACATACCTGCTGTAGGTCTGAAGGTGAAGGTGAGGGTTTGCGGTATTTGTACCTTGCCATCTCCCTGTACTTATAGCAGCCACAGGAATACACAGAGGTGCCTTGCCCATGCGCATTATATCCAGTGCAGTCCTTGTGACTTTCTGGGGTAGAACACCGATTGTCCTCTTCGCCTGTTTTGGGAACCTCAATCTCGAGGTTAGCACCCCTCAAGATTTCTTCAGCCCCGTCGTTGAAATCAGAAGGACGGGAATCTGCACTACAGGAATCCCAGTCAGATGGCATTGTTCTTGCCAACTCTTCTGAAGGGTGAGTTATTTATCATAATGTTGATCTCACCCCGAAAAGGATCGTTTACCATATATATCCAAGCCATCCCTGTGAACTTGTATGTGGTTCAAATTTTCCATTAGGTGAGCATATATTATGACACACGGCCACTGCTCACGACAGATGCGGGCCTGACGTCCTAAAGATCTCACTGGATTACTACGCCTTATTCATGGCTACTCAAAGAGGAGAGGAGAGGAGTACAAGATTGAAATACCGCACTACTCTGACCAAAATTTCCTATTTAATTTTAATGTTTGAGTTTGATAAGTCTGCCCTTCTATAATGTCAATCCCACCATCATCACTTAAATCTCTTAGCTCTCTCCATGAGCATGCCATGGGGTTTTCCACCGACTGTGTAAACGTATAGCATGCCGAGCGCAAACATGAAATGCAGGCATTTGTGGTATGGACATATAATTTTCGCTTATCTGTACTAAGCACTGAGCAGTTTGAAACAGGTGACGCTTGACGGAATTGAGCCGGATGAAGATGACCAGGATCTGTTGTTTATTCAACTCAGTGTTGACACCGTATATGCAAGTTACGCTGCAGCACACAACCGTGTCCGGCAGTACACCCAACTGTTGACGCTTCTCAAGCGTGATGAAGAACAATCAACTCAACTCCAGGGAAAAATGATGATAAATGGGGGGGACACAAGGAGCTGATATAATGACTGAGTTGCGTAGCCTAGGCTGCTATGCTTGCATAGACAAGCACATTTGATCCAAGGGGAAGCAAGGAAACAAATCCACGGGTCGCGCAGCAACTCGTTTGAAAGCTGAGAAACGCGCAAAGCTAATGGACGTCGCGCGCGGGCGTGGGAACGCGTGACGCGAAGCGCGGAAAACGCGAAAGTGCGAAAATGCGGAAAAGTGCAATGCAATCAATCAAAGCTTAATGAATATAGGAATAATGTGCAGCTAATAGCTTCTAAGTCTAGCTATGGACATGCTGGGAGGTCATGCAAGGGGATGTAGTGAGCTCTGTCAAAATGCGAAAAAGTGCGGAGCTATATATCTAGCTAAGCACGCTACGTGAGGCTAAGCCGAGCCGAGTATGAAATATGTAACAGTATATGTAAGTAAGGGTCCATGCTATAATATGGCACCATAGTGAATAAAAATGCGAAAATACATACCAGTGAGACTTGCTGAACTATGGATGGATGCTGCTGGATGATAGGATGATAAAAGCGCGGAAAAGTGCGCGCGCATAGGGCGTGGGAAACGCGCGCGCGTCGCGCGATGCACGGGAACGCCGCGCTCTATAAGGCAATGGCTGGGGAATGCACAGCTGTGAGTTTGTGCTTTGGAATTGGGAGAATTCAATGATGCATGCTCATAGAGATGCGAGTCTCTACAGCGAGGAAAATCTATGGGCAGAAAGGGTTGAGAAGGCAAAATATGTGTTGCCTGAATACAAGTCTAGATGGGTGCAACACTGCCAAGCATCTTGAATCTCTTTGCCCCTGCTTCTTCCAAGTTCAAGTTGTCGTTCGCCTTAGTTATATTTTTATTTCATTTTTAGCAACGACGTCCTCACACATTTCTTTTCCTTCCTTCTATATTACAAGTGTACTGTACTTGTTATGTACCGAATTTTGATCATACAAATATTACCTGTCAAGCTGATGACTATGTGCGACAGCACCGTTGCATGGGATATGTATTGACTATTCGTGTATCCCTCGAGGCTACACATTTGCATGGCGTTACTGAACAAATATGGCTAGATGCCCATATGAGGATGTTGGGGTATAGGTAGTAATGATGACATTGGTAGTAGGTACTGCCAAACTGAATCAAACAAGATGTGCTAGTGATTATATACTACTAGGGCTCAACCTTTTTATGACTGCAGCAGCCCCTGCAATAGAATGCTCCTACTTCGTCCGCCCGGGGTTTTACTCATCATCATCCTTCTAATGGTGTCCTGCGGTGCACTGCGTTGCTCGTGGGAGAAAGATACAGATTTTCGCGGACTTGACAAGCATCGTGCTCTGTGCAAGCACTACCAGAAAGTAAGCAAGTTAGCTGCAGAAAAAAGGCGGGTCCGTGCAAAAGAGTCGACATTGCAAAATTTGACTTCACAGCTCAACGCAGCTAACGGTCACAGCATCTCTCCTGTAAGTCACTATTCTACGTACTGTGACTAGCCTATGGGTTGATTCGTATACCTTTCAAACCTTAGCTTGCACCGATCCGAGCTACGAAGATTCGTTCCCCCAAGCCTATAGCCCATTGCCGCGGCAGACCCACAGAACGCTCGCCACATGACCCTGTCAACCAAGCCAGTACCGCTCGCGCGAGTGCCTCAACTTTTACAACTGAGGACTCGGGTGTTTTTGATGTCGCCATGGAGGATACTACTGAAGGCTGTCATAACATTTCAGGTGTGTGACATCGCGGCACTTTGTCTGTTTTTATCTTATAAATTACTGGTAGACTCAGGTCAGCATCCCTCGCGGCGCATCCGTATAATCCTGAGATCTTTCAATGATCTTCTACCTGCCAACAAAGAGATAAACCCCTCTGGAAATAGTGCGTCTACTCTCCCAGATATTTGCAATCCACCGCAGCACAGAATTTGAAGAGTTCTTCTGACGCTGCGCAACTCTCTTCAAACGGTGTTCACTGTGATTGGACTCTGTCGAAATTATCCTAGGCGCCCTTTGTTCGAGCCCGACAAATTCATCTCATCTTCGCTATTAGCTTCAACCTGTCCAACGATTGCGGATGTGCTCGATACTCAGAGACATGATCCATTTCATGGGGCCTCTGGACCACCATTTCCTTTCCCAAACATGACCATCTACTGTCTTATGATGTGGATGAATTCTGGTAGTCACCAAAAATCGGAGGCAGAGGTATCGCATCTTGTTAAAGATGTAATCCAAGCGGAGGATTTCAATCTTAAGGACCTGGATGGATTTTCGGTGAGAAAAAATTGCGCACTTTGGACAATAACAGCAGAAAGGGGACTGTCACCTTTCCAGACAACTGGCTGGAGATGGATATAACAATCGAGATACCTACACGGTTGAAAGAGGACTCGTTCAGATCATTCAGCATCCCTGGCTTTCATTATCGCCCGCTGGTGGCCATGATTCGTGCTGCGTTCGCTGATATTCAGGCCGGTGCTTTCCATCTGCTCCCTTTTCAGTGCATATGGAAGGATCCTCTAGATGACCATCAAGAGCGCGTCTTTGATGAACTCTACAGCTCGGACTCCTGGTTAGAAGCGCAAGATAATTTGCACAGGCAGCCACAAGAACCTGGCTGTTCATTCGAGCGTGTCATTGCTGGACTCATGTTCTTCTCGGATGCAACACATCTTGCAATGTTCGGAACGGCCAAAGCGTGGCCCCTTTACTTATACTTTGGAAATCTAATGAAATATGCACGCTCAGCACCCAAATCTGGCGCATGCCATATTGTCGGGTTTTTCCCTTCTGTAGGTGACTTGCCTCCTGTGTTGTATGTCTCTCTCACGCTGAATCTGTAGCTTCCGGATAATGTCAAAGACGTCTTCAGCACATTGCATTGAATATCGAAAAGCGGCATGGCAGCGCTTCATGCGCATTGTCGGCGCGAATTGTTTCACGCATGTTGGAAGCATCTCCTGGATGCAGAATTCATGCATGCTTACCGCCATGGAATTGTGCTCCAGTGCCCAGATGGAGTATATAGAAGGGTATTTCCTCGTATTTTCACTTACTCGGCTGATTATCCAGAAAAGTTCTCTTTTTATTTTTGTTTTGTTAATGTACTAATAAATGCTTCAGGGCTTTAATAGCTACGATAAAAGACATGGGATCTTGCCCGTGTCCATGATGTCTCCTACCGAAGGCCTCGTTCAGCCTGTTTAGAGGCTTGCAAGATCGTCTTGGTAACCTTTGAGCTTATTGTTTGGAGAGTGTGGTCATGGCTGGCAGCTTCATCTTCAGTGGGGGAAATACCGTCAATGGTTCAAAGGTACAGGTGACTCTTGGCAAAGGATCCTGGGTACCAACTGTGGTAAGTGTCTTTGGCTTTGATATTTTCAGGACTACTAATTACCTGATTTCAAACCAGAACACATTTGCCGAAAAATTAGGGCCCCTAGGATTTGATGTGTTTCGCATGCTCATCGTAGATTTCATGCACGAGTGTGAACTAGGAACATGGAAAGCACTATTTACACACCTCGTTCGTCTGCTTTATGCCCTTCCTGGTGGTGATCGCCTGGTTGCAGCCCTTGACAATAGGTTTGTCTTACACTGTTTTCCTGACTTCATGTGACAATGTTCAATTTAGATTTCGCCATGTCCCTTCATATGGTCATGGGGTTATTTGCAAGTTCACAAACAACACCTCCAAAATGAAACAGCTTGCAGCGCGGGACTTTGAGGACATTTTGCAGGTTTTTTTTTGGTTCAGTTATTGACGTGTTCTAACTAAATATTTCTTAGTGTGCCATGCCGGTCTTCAAGGGACTTTTCCCAGCAGACCATGATGCGCTCATACAAACGCTCCTGTACAGATTTACCCAATGGCACGCCCTCGCCAAACTCAGGCTACATTCTGAAACGACCTTGACGGTTTTTGATGAGACGTTCAAAAAACTGTCCCATCAGCTATGGAAATTTCGAGATCTCACATGTGCCGCCTTCGCTACAGTGGAATTACCAAGGGAAAAGGCTGCCCGTGAACGCAGAGCTACC